>CAUYPK010021072.1:0-123479 GCA_963574355.1 Loris lydekkerianus | reverse complement strand
CCCCATAGTCTTGTGCTATAGTTGGGTTATAGCCTTCATGTGAAAGCTATAATTTAGCTAGATCTTTTTAGCCTTTTTTTATTTTTTTTTTTAGTATTTATTTATTTATTGTTTATATTTCAGAATACAATAAGGTATATATGATTTGGTTACATAGTTCACTTCTATCCATTTTAAGTCAAAGTTATAAGTCTTCCCTTCCCCAGTAAAGTGTGGATTGTACCAGTTAGGTGTGAATTTATACATCCCCTCTTCCCCACCTGCCTACTTGATTTCCATTGAGTCGTACAACCTATAGAATGGGGAGAAAATTTTTGTATATTATACATTTTATAAAAGGCAAATGACCAGAATTTACAAAGATCTCAAGCTAATGAGTAAGGAAAACAAATAATCCCATTAAAAACTAGGCAAAAGCCATGAACAGAAACTTCTCAATGAACGTCATGTAATGGCCAACACACACATAAAAAGACAGTCACCATCTCTAATTGAGGAAATCAAAACAACAACGAGATACCAGCTAACTCCCGTGAGAATGGCTTTTATCAAAACAAAAGATGCTGGTGTGGATGCAGAAAGAAAGGAACACTTCTAGACTGTTGGTGGGAATGCAAACTTTTATAGTCTTACTGATTCAGGGGAGGAATAGGGTATAATAGTTAAGTTCTGAGAAACAATTAGATTATGCAAAATTTTAAAAGTAGGGGCTGAATTAGACTGAAGTGTCTGAAATTTCATGCTCAATCATGGCTTTTCATTTATACTAAAGTCTTATGCTGAATTGCTCATGTTGCTTGATCAGAATGTTAGGGTATATTCCCTTGATACACTAGCATAAATTAATTTAACCTTAACTAGTGTAACAATAATAATTGGGGCAAAGAAATTCTACTGTAGGATAGAAAATCTAATTCTAATGTAAAATAGAAAATAGTCAACACGTGGTGTGCTTAATATTTAGTCTGGGTGAGGTACAAGGTATAGGGTAAAATGTGTCCTAGTATATACAACATGGAAGGGATGTTAAGTGACTTAAAAGGCCTTGCATAAGTTTTAGACATGTATACACTAATTTTTTTTAAAAGAGTCTAAAGTTAGTGCTTAATAACTCTGCTTTATGCCTATCTTTTAATGTAAATTTTCCCATTTGAAAAATTCACTTATTCATGTATTCATTTAAGATTGCATATGTATATTTAATAAATATGTATAGAGAAAAATTGAAAATAATAATACAGTAAAGGTTTGGATAGAGCTATAACCTTGTACCTAAAATAGTATTTTACTTGGTTTAGCAGATGCTGGCAGTATAGGATGTTATTTTCTTGAGTGAAGGATTATTATCTTCAGATACTGTGTTAAGACTAGTGGGATTACAAAAGACATACAATTCCTATGTTTAAACCTTCTTTCTCTGCATATGCTACAAATAGCAATTACAAAAGGCATAATAGAAACACTAGAAGCACTTAAAAAATGTATAAATAATTACATAATCTGTGATTCTTGGAACCTATAGCCATCTACAACCCAAAGTTGCAGTGTCCCATTTAAGCATTTGCAAAACACTCATTTGCTCTCTGTTATAGAGTAATGCATTATTTTATTTACTCATAGCATATTAAATGCATTCTGGTGACAAATACAATTATAGTATTTGGTACTTGGTACTTGGTACTAGGTACTAGGGAGAATGGACCTCCTACTTTTTTTTTTTTTTTTGAGACAGAGTGTCAAGCTGTCACCCTGGGTAGAGTGCTGTAGCATCATAGCTCACAGCAATCTCCAACTCAGGCTCAAGCAATCCTCTTACCCAAGTTTTCTATTTTTAGTAGAGATGGGGGTCTCACTTTTGCTCAGGCTGGTCTCAAACTGTGAGCTCAAGAAATCCACCTGCCTCGACCTCCCACAATGCTAGGATTACAGGCATGAGCCACCGTGCTCAGTTGGACCCCTACTGTCACTGAGATTACAGCAGTGGAGTAGAGATTTAAGTAATTTGAAGTCCTGCAATTAATGTCGATGAATCAATCACTGGAGAATATACTGCATTTGGATAATGGTGGGAAGCAATTCTGTGAAGTTCATAGGTGGTAAATGAATTCATCCAGTGTGTAATATTAACAGGACTGACTGTGACACTAAAAACAGTCTCAGGAATAAACCCATGCTGGGTAGGAGGGGGAATTAAGATGCAAATGTTGTTTGACAGATAAGAAGACCCCTGGAGAATTGCTAGAATTCTCCATAAAATCTAGAAAGGTGTAACCTAAGGGTCATGCATAAAATAGTATCTGTATTGGATATCAATTGGTTGTGCAAGAAAAATAGGTTATGTGGTCAATTAAGTTTAGGAAACTGGTTAGAAGAGTTGGTTACATTGGTACAGTACTTCTCAGAACCTTTAGTTTCATTAATGTTGAATACTAAGGAGAAATAAAGAATATATGGTATTTGCTGAATATATTGCAATATGGAACTTTTCTTGGTAGAACATTTTTAAATTTAATGTTCTTAAGAATATACTTTGTGAGACATGTGACTGACTATGCATATGAGAACATTCTTGGAAATAATGCTATGTCTAATGATTTTTCATACTTTATAATTTATGTATATGAAGAAATAGATGACATATTGTGATCTATAATTGTAATATACATAGTTTTCTGAGAGCAATTTTAAAAGGATGACTGCAATGATTTTTTTGCACATATATAACAAATAATTGCAAAATATTTCACTGTATTTAATTCCTAGTAAGAAGGCAATAGTTTATAAATCAAAATCAAAAGTAGTGTGAAGCAATAAAAGCCATAAATAAAAAGTCTATATGAAAATATCAGGCACAAACAATTTTGCTTACAGAGTTTTTACTCTCCAGTATTAACTAAAAAAATTAACTAAGAAAAACGCAGATGTGATGAACAAGTACTAGACTTACATTCAGGAGTCTGGGAGATCTGAGTTCTTTGCCTTAGCCCTTGGCTTATTTCACTTAACATAATGTCCTACCTGTTCATTAATGTTGTTGAAATGACAGAATTTCATTCATTTTTATGGCTGGATAGCATTTTATAGTCTACATATACATCACGTTTTTTATTCATTTATCTACTGATGAAAAATTAGGTTGATTTTGTATTTGGACTAATGTGAAGAGTGCTGCAATAAACATGACTGTGCAAATATTGTATCTCTTCGGCATTCTAATTTCATTTCCTTTGCATATATACCCAGTAGGGTCATTGCTGGATCATACAGTAGTTCGTGCTTTTAATTTTTGGAGCAACCTTTGTAGAATTGCCCATATGGTTGTAATGATTTACATTTCTACCAGTGGTGGAGAAAAGTTCTCCTGTCTCCAAATCCTTGTCAGCATTTGCTAGTTTTAGTGTTTTTGATAGTAGCCCTTCTAACTGGGATATCACACCATGGTTTTGGCTTGAATTTCCCTAATTATTAATTCTGTCGAACATTTTTTGTATACATTTGCTTTGCTTTCATTCAAAAAATGTCTTCAGATCTTTTGCTTATTTTTTAAAATTGATTTTTTTTTGTTTTTTTGCTATTGAGTTGCTTGAGCTCTTTATGTATTTTCTTATTAGTCTCTTTTCAGATTAATACTTTGCAAATATTTTATCCTATTCTACGGATTGTCTCTTTACTTTGTTCATTGTTTCCTTTGTTGTGCAGAAGCTTTTTAGTTTGTCTATTTTTGTTTTGGTTGCCTGTGTTTTTGAAGTCTTTTATTAAAAAACCAAACCAAACAAAGCAAAACATAAAAATCTTTTCCCAGACCAATGTTCTGGAACATTTCTTCAATGTTTTTTCTTAATAGTGTTATAGCTTTAGTTTCAGATATAATCCTTTAATCTATTTTGATTTTTTTTTTATATAGTTATAAGGTTTTAGCTTCATTTTTTTGCTTATGGCTATCTAATATTCTCAGATCATTTATTGAAGAGTCTGTCCTTTCCTCATTGTATATTCTTGGCACTTTGTTGATGTTGAATTGTTGTAAATTGTGGATTTATATGTGAATTCCCTATTCTGTTCCATTGGTTTATGGATCTGCTTTTCTGCCAGTCATCACACTGTTTTAGTTACTACAGCTTTGTAGTAAATTTTGAAGCCAGATAGTATGATGTTTCCAGTTTTGATCTTATTGCTCAGAATTGCTTTGGCTATTTGAGATCATGTAAATTTTAGATTTTTTTTATTTCCATGAAGAATGTCATTGGTATTTTGCTAGGAATTGCATTTAATCTGTAAATTGTTTTGGGCAGTATTGTCATTTTAACAATATCAATTCTTATAATATATACCATGAAATATCTTTTCATTTTTTTGTATCCTCATCAATTTCTTTCATTTGTGCTTTATAGTCTTCTTAGTACAGATCTTTCACGGCTTTGACTAAATTTATTCCTATTTAATCTATATTCTTTGTATATATTACAAGTAGGATTGCTTTTCAGATTGTCCATTGCTGGTATATAAAAATGCTATTAATTTTCATGTGTTGATTTTGTATCCTGAAACATTACTGATTCCTTAATCAGTTCTACAAGTACTTTGATAGAATCTTTGAGGTTTTCTGAGTATAACATCATTTCATTCAGGAGCAAGGCTAATTTGATTTCTTTTCTTATAATGATGGTGTCCTTCACTTATCCATTCATTCCTTCCTAAATTTCCCAGGGCATGACTTCCAATACTATGTTGAAGAAAAGTGGTAGAAGTGGGCATCTTTGTCTTGCTCCAAATCTTCAAGGTTTTTTTTTTTTCAAATTTTTCTCATTCAGTATGATATTATCTATAGATTTTTCACATATTACCTGTATTATTTAGAGTTACACTCCTATGCCTGGTTTAGTGAAGCTTTCTGTCATAAATAACAAAAAGATGACTTTTTGAGTATTTTATTCGGTATTATTAAAATATCATATGGCTTTTTTTGGTGGTTCTATTATATGATATATCATATTTATTGGGTTGCATATGTTGACCCATTCTTGCAATGCCTGGCTAAATACCACTTGATCATGGTGAATGATGTCAACATTTTGCTAATATCAACTTGTTCCTTAACCTCAATAAATTAAATATTTGCCATTTTAACATTGCCCTATTGATACCATTAGCTTTCTGTATTCCTTCTTTCTTTCTTGTTTTATTCTAACCATATATTATTAAATAGTCTGTATTTTTTTTTTAGTTCACTGAATTCTTTCTTCTCCTTGATTAATTCAGATATTAATACTCTCTATTGCATTTAATTTGTTGATTTTATTTTTAAGTTCTTGGATTTCTGCTTATTTTTTAATGTTTAAATTGGTTCAATTTTTCTGATGTATTTATTAGTTGATTCTCTATGCTCTTCTGAAGTTCCTTAGCTTCTTTTCAGGGCTTAGCAAACTTAAAAAAATCCCTGAAAATACCAGGCTGATCTTCAAGTAAATTGAGACTGCTAGAGCAAATTTTTAACATTATTAAAAGAAAGACAAAATCTTGATAGAAACACACCCAGATATGACATGATACTGTTAAGCAAACAGACAGCTTTTATTCAAATATGAGAATAATGAATACAGAACTAAAAACTATAAGGAAGAGACAAATAAACTTCTAGAAAGTAAAAATACAGTATCATATGTGACAAGAGGAATTTAATAGCAACTTCTATTAGTAGTGTAGCTTTCTGATGTCTGTTCTGAATGACCGAGAAAGTCCCTTTCAAAAGAACTTCAATGTATTCTAATCTTGTGTGAGCTTTTGGTAGTTGTAATGTCTTCAATATTTTTTTTCTTTGTGTGAACCCATTGAATGTCATTGTATGTGCCTGGTGTATTTAGTCAGGTCTCTATGGGACTCCTATGAGTATTTTCCTCTCCTTTGTTCCTATTCCCTCTTCAAATTCCTTCTGTCTTGTCTTTACTGAACTCTAAACTCTGGCTTGACAGGTTGAACTATTTTTTGTGCCACTGTAGTATACTTTTCTTTAAGTTGAAAGAAATATTACACTGTTTCCTTCATTCTCCCCCCTCTTTTAAAGATTATTATACTTCCTTTTGTCCAATATTTAAAAGCAATTTTTAAAATGCGTTTTCCATGTTTCCAACTGATTATGATAGGAGGACTATTTTGGTATCAGTTGCTTTATCATACATGTAAGCATAAATTTCATTAATCTACCTTTAATATCTCAGTTCTTCCTTGTGCATGGGCTTTTGAACCACTTTTCTATTCTCAGATAAGTTTCAGTGGTGATTTAAGAAGAAATTCAGGGGTGATTTGATCATTTTTTTCTAAATCACCTTTTCTCATGTTTTCTCACTTGTCTTTAAGTAACATTTTATGCATGTATGTGTTACAGTATTCTGATTTATTTTTAAAAATGCAGATTTAGATTTTTCATATTGACATATTAATTAATTCCATCTTTGAATCTTGATAACAAGTGTTTTAATTTTTGTACTAGTTTTGGAAAATAGTTGCATTCTACTGGTTGTTCAGGACATTTATTTGTATGCACACATTTTAAAAGTCAGGAAATGAGGCAAAGAAGAGGGAAATAGCATGATTTAAAATTTCTCAGTGAATTTAAAATAAGTTCTAAGGAAAATATGTTAAAAAACTATAGTCACCTGGGCATGGTGTCTCCTATAATTCTAGCACTTTTGGAGGCAGAGGCAGAGGATTACTTGAAGCCAATGCTAGTTCAAGACCAGCCTGGGCAATAGTGACAACCCCATCTCTATAAAAAGTGGAAATAATAGCAAAGTATGGTAGAGACAACTGTAGTGCCAGATATTCGAAAAGCTGAGCCAAGAGGGTTTCTTGAGCCCAGGAGTTTGAAGTTCCAGTGAGCTATGATGACACCATTTCTCTCTATGCTAACAACACAATGAGTCACTATCACATAAAAGACTATAGCCAATAGGTTTACAAGATTTCAAATTATCTCTTTAGCATCTCAAGACCAAAGTGTTCTTGACATGTATTTTCAGTTATGAATGTATTTACATGTCTTTTTTAATACACTATGTACATATGAACTAAATTCATTGTTTTCAATGTTTTTTTTTTTTTTTTATAACCTCTTCTGCATTAAACTTTAGAAGAAGGAAACAGTATTAACTTTTTCTTCCTATTGGAATGTGTGTGTATTCAAGTGTGCATAACTTAGGTTAGCAGAGATAATTAGGTTGAAAAGAAGTATGCCTCTCTCTAAATTGTAGACTGTTATCAGCAAATTTTATTTTAAAATTTAACCTGTTTTTTTTTTTTTAATTTTGGAGTTCTTTTTCTTTTTTAGTATGATAAATTATGAAAATGTTTTGTTGATGAGATAATATGCTACCAGATAAAACAGGTACTCTTGAGAGCAATGCTATTTTTCATGATAAACTGGAGTCAATGTTCTCAAGTACAGGACAGTAAGAGTTACAGTTGGCTTAAGCCCAGAAATTTTTACCAAATGGGACACATTGTTCATAGGTGCCTGAATCTTTGTATCAAAAGAGACTACTGAATCATCTCAAGTAATGCCCCTGTTCAGTAAATTGGCTGAAGCAAAAGGTTTAGATTGTCCTGATGAGTAACCCAGTCTTACATAATTATACAGTTAAACATTCTTTTAAATATATATGAAAGCACAGCTCAATTTTTTTTATATGAAGCTATTAAAACTTACAGAATCTTTCCAGATTTCAGGAAATGTTTTAAAATAATATTACACAATCACTATTACTATAAGTTGTTAGAAGATGTAAATAAATCAAAAATTACTGTTATTCTGTCCCTCCTTTTCTTATGAAAATATGTGGTTTCAGAGGATTAATATTTCAGTGCTATATAGCATTAACCTTGATGTCAAAGTAGTTTTACATCAATTACTTCATTTGACATTTTTAACTATCCTTCTAGATAGGTGGATACTGTTATCTTTATTTTACAGATAGAAAAATAAATTTTAGTCTTTAGGGTTTTTTTAATAGCCCTACTACATTTAGGAAAATGTTATTAATAATAAGTGTCTTGTCTTCTTGACATACATTGGAACTGGCATTACGATCTTCCCTTGCTTTTAGGTTCTTCCAATCAGGTACACACTTTGAGAGGCCTCTATTTTAAGTGAGATATATAGGGATAGAGTATGCAGAACTTTTATTTTATTGGAATTCTTGGGGGCAGAGACCTCTGAGTGTAGCCAGGATGTATGGTAGTGTCCCTGGGTGCAGCCATTGTGTCATTAGACACCTATACTCACCAGCTTAATCCTATTTCTCTAAGTTTCCTAACAATTTGGTCAGCTATCTAATAAAATAAAGGGATTTATTAAACTGACTAGTTTAAATTGTACTTGTGCTTCTACTGTTTGCAACTAACTATGAGATTTGAGATGAGATCATCTATAGTGACACAGAGCAGGGGTGGAAATAAAAACAAAAGGGTGGAGGTGAGAAACCTCGTGAAGGGAAGGAACTCAGTGTTTAGTTGTATGCTTTGAACCTAGCAGGCAATCACAATCTATTAAATCGATGTTTAGTAAGTTATTACTAGCTTTTTGTTTTTGTTTTACTTATAGGACATTTAAACATATAATAATTTTATATTTCTAAGTAGCAAAATTTGGCACTGTATTTTTTTCACAGGTCTTAAAATTTAAAATAACTATCAGAAAATTATGTGGCTCAGGGGGCCACATTGCGAAGGTTTCAATAACCTTTTACAATTTTATTTACAGTTTTAACATTTGTGATTTCTACTTTCTAACCAAATTTGTTTCATTTTACACTCCATGAATCTATTTTGAATGTTCACTCTCACCGAATTTTTGCAGCATTACATATTATTTTTTAAAAAGTGTTTAGAAAAACTCTATTTGATAGTTGAATATGGGAACCTACTTTTTATTATTTTCAACTAATATTTATTCATATGTATTGCTTTATTATATAATATTAAACATCTAAAAACAAATTAAATGTCCAATATAAGGAAATTATCATTTTAATAAATATTGAAAATGTCGATAATCTCATATGATAGACTAGCATGCAGTTACAAAATGAAATCATTTCAAAGCATGTATAAAGAATAGGGCAATAGTCACAGTATTAGGTGTACAAAAATAAATATGAATGTTTAGTTTGGCATGAAAATTAAAAATGTAGGATATAAAATTTTAGTACCTATTATTTTGTACCTTTTATGTCTATATCTATATGAGGTATCTTCTCTGTCATGTCTGTATCTTATCAGTACTATCCATTTTGAAGCTACTGGAAAATGTAATTTCTAGAACTCATAAATACAGTTCCATTTGTGATTTCATTAGTAGCCTTGGGAGGAATATGGCAACGGTCTAGTCTCTGTCTCTGGTGGAATTCTAATAAATGACTTCAAATAATGTATTTAACTGAACGTGTCGTATTTCACCTTTAACATTGTGTTATTATGTGTCCTAAATGGTTTTCCAGAGGGTATATATAGTTAATGAATTGCACATCTTAGTTATTTATTTTGACATTTTACAGCACCGGGGAAAGGAACGCTGATACTTAAACACACACAATGCATGTGCGCACACACACATTACACAAACACTCCCACTCCAGCTGTCATATTGGAGTCACATTAGTTATTTCTAAAACTTCAACTGTGTTATAGAGTTTCTTTTAAAATATTTAGCCCTTTACGAGAGCAAAACTTACATCTGTTTTGTTAATGGTGAATTCTTACACCCAAAATAGCGTCTGGAGTATATTATGTGTTTATTGAACATATTTTTACATGGATAGCAAGAATAATTTCCTTCAAAAAATAGTATGTGAGAAATAATGTCGCAAGTAAAAACTGAATGCAGCTTAAAAAATAACAGTTGGAGGCTGTAATAGTGTATTTCCATGGTTAAATTGATTCCTTGCGTAAAAGGGCATAACTTGGTTTTGCCAATTAATGTTACCAGAAATGGAACTACTCTTGAGTAAAATAATTAGAGCAAAGAGTTTGACAAATGTCTTTTCATTATCCAGTATAAACATTGTGTTAGTTACACTTCTTTTATTAATTTCATATATTCCATATTAATTGAAATTAAAGTTAACTTGAATTATTGTCTTTGGTAGAGAAAGATTATGTGTATGCATTTATAATTATACTCAAATTATCTTTTTCAATGACTGTTTTTATTTTATTCATGTACCAAGTACGTATTCCATACAAAGTTCTTACATAGACCCTGTGTTTTTAAAGTTGCATGCTATCATGGTTACTTCCTAGAACACAATCTAACTGGGTGATGCTACATTATATTACTGTTAACTGCTTACTTGCCTTGGTGCTATAACAAAGGCAGATATAAAATGTTATCCAACCAGAAAGAAAAAAGTTATTTCTAGCAAAGAGAATTCCCTGAGCTACACTGAAGAAAGTGGCAGTGTATTTCAGAAATGTCATTGCTAAACTGTTATATTTATATATGTGAAACATCAGACTCTTGCCATAAGATTATCAGGCATTTTATCTGGAATAAAAGATGATAAAGTGCTATGCAAAGAGTTTTAGCTTTTACATAGAATTGCCAAGCAAATAATGTAATTAAGAAACCTATAATATTATTAGGAAATAATCTGTAGCTTGTTTTGTGAATTTTACCAAGAAGAAAGTATTACGCTAAGTGATTACAAGATAGTACTGAAGCCCGAAGGATCAAGATGGCTATTGAAATATTGCCATGTATTTCCTCTCATGAATATAAGAAAAAAATAGCTGATCATTTGGTAGCATCAGCTCTTACATCACAGAGTATAGTTATTGAGCAGTATAGCACGTGCTTCTACTCTTTGTAATGTTCCCTCCAAAGAAATCTATTTTCGGTTCTAGTGTAGTGAGTATTGCCACCATCCAGCAGTCTCAAGCCTTGGTTTTGGTATCAGGTTGATTTAAATTAAAGACATCTTATTCACTGACTATGTCTCTTAAATAAGTCACTAAAAGGTTACTAACTCTTTAAATCTCAGTTTATTTTTCTATAGAATAAGAATATTAAGTTTCTTTTTCTTTTTTTTTTTTTTTTTTAAATAGCCTCACTCTGTCACCCTGGGTAGAGTGCCATGGCATCATAACTCAGAGCAATCTCAAACTCTTGGGCTCAGGTGATTCTTCTTGCCTCAGCCTCCTAAGTAGCTGGGACTACAGGAATTTGCCAAAACACCTGGCTATTTTTAGAGATCAGGTCTTGCTCTTGTTCAAGCTAGTCTTGAACTAATGAGCTGAAGTAATCCACCAGTCTTAGCCCCTCAGAGTGCTAGGTGTACAGGCATGAGCCACCATGCCCAGCCTTAATAGTTTCATCTTTAAATGATGGTTTTGATTTAGTACATGTAGTGCACTTAGCATCCTACCTGATGTAGAACACGCTTTTAGTGACTATTCGCTATTGAACACCACAATCAACATTACTATCACCTATTAGTGATTACCCTTAGTGAATATTCACTATTGAACACCAAAATCAACAGTACTATTACCCTATTAGTGATCAGCCTTAGTGGATATTCACTATTGAACACCACAATCAACAGTACTATCACCCTATTAGTGATCACCCTTAGTGAATATTCACTATTGAACACCATAATCAACATTACTAGCACCAGTGCTGCTATTATGGTTTATAAATCAACACTATTATTATTACAATGTTGCAACAAAGGACAGATTTAAATTGTCTTCCCTCTCTCTTTTGTCTATTCAAGCTAACATAAAACAAATATTTTAGATCTGGCAAACAACTGCTTTATTAATATTGTCATACAAGAATGAATCATTCTACACTTTTTGTATAATTTGTTGTAATATCTTTATAGGAAATAGCCAGAATGACTTTGACAGTGTACGTCCAATACAGTGGAAACACCACCAGATCCAAACTCAATAAGTGTTCTTCCATATGCTCAAATTAAAGTGCCATGATCTTCTAGATTCTCTGCTATTCTTAAGTTTTATTAATTAGAAAAAAATGTACACTTTCAGATCTTCAGAAGAGCTGAAAAATTATCAAAGTCTTGATTTTGTAGATAAGGAAACTAAGACGTAGAGTGTTCAATGTAAAGAATGTAGAATAGAGGGCGGCGCCTGTGGCTCAAAGGAGTAGGGTGCTGGCCCCATATGCCCTAGCAAAAAACTGCAAAAAAAAGTAGAATAGGTATTGCATTTAAAGACAGAAGTTTATTAGGTTCAGTGAATATAAACAACGATGTGCCATTTCCATTAACAGGGCAGCTCTGATATATTACAAGAGGTAAGATTGAAAAGCAGGTGTATTCTGGTGTATTCCTGGGTACCCCAGGAATAAAAAAAGCCAATAACACTTTTAGAGTTCAATGAAAAAGTGCAGACGATGATGCTAAAATGGAAACACACAGCCCTTTTTACGTTCCTTTGGTTACAGGTCTTTTTTTTTTTTTCTCCAGATATCTAAATATTAGTGAGAAAACTACACACAGATGAGGTAAACAATAATTAGGAACAGAAAGTTTTGAAAAAATACTTGGGAATAGATTCATTCTGCCTTCAAGGAAAATATGCTAATACAAGAGGATGCAATATTACCTATTGACAAGAAAAGATGCATTACTAAGCCTGTGAACTAAAGAACTCTAGAGTTCTTCCCCACTCTGTGTTTTCTCTCTGGCTTATGCAAATAAACTCAGGTGGTGGCTCCCTATTTGACTGGATATGATGATTGGAGGAAACGTTGGCTATAGATCTTAAGTTCATGCAGAAGTAGTGATGCTAGGGATAAAATATATTTATGTTTTTATAGTTTTGGGAAATTGTGATGCTCTATAATTGACGTTCTTATTTTCAGTAAGAATTTCTTTTGAGACGATATGTAAAACCATCTCCCTTCCCATCCTTTTTTCCCTACTTTTCTCCTTTTCCTTCCCTTCTCACTCCCCTCCATCTTTCTCAAGATCATTATCTAGGATTTTAGACCCCAATACTCAAAAAATATTATCTATGCGGATTCTTCTTTATTTTGCTATCATTTATTTTCACTAAAATCAACTTAAAATGACTTGGTTGAATTGATGAGCCATTTGCGAGTCGATAGTATAACCACCTATATCACTTCATCTCTTTTATCTCTCTTAACGGTCTGAAACTGTGCACTTAATAAAGATTGTGTCGATGAAATGACATTTCATTATTATTTTAGAAAATGGAAACTTTGGCTTATCAGTTACTTAGAAAAAATATAGCACTGCTGATTAGAACTGATTCTGTTAATTCTCAGTTGAAGCTTTATGTGGAAATATAGGCCAGGTGTGGTGGCTCATGCCTGTAATCCCAGCATTTTGTGAGACAAAGATGGAAGGATTCCTTAAGCAGAGGAGTCCAAGACCAGCCTGGGAGACAGAGAAAGATTCCTGCCTCTACCCCTGCCCCCCTCACAAAAAAGTGGTGGTACCTGCTGGTAGTCCTGGCCATTGGGTAGACTAAGGTGGCAGAGTAGCTTTAAACCCAGGAGTTCAAGGTTGCAGCAGTGAGTTACAGTTGGGTGACCGAAACCCTGTCTCTAAAGAAAAGGAAGGACTTTACTTAGTACTTGAATAGGGAAAGAAATTTTTTTGGGTTGAACATAAGTCTAAAGAGGGAAGAAAACATTGCAATAATTATCTCTCATATTGTTGAGGACAAATGCTTTTCACAAATCAATCTTTACTGTTTTTCCTAATGTATTCTAAAAATTTTCTCCTCAAAATGTTATAGAAGTAACAAATGCATTATGCTCAGTAAGGTAATAATTTAAGTGTACTTACATTAAAATATGAACATTTCAATGATTGACACTACATACCCATGCAGTTTGGTTATAATCCCAAATGGATTATATTAAATATTCTAAACATGTAGTTATCTTTGTATGTTTGTAATTAATGTAGTTATAACTCAAGTTTTACAGGTACATTGAGTCTTTCATAGTATAGTTGAGCTTATTCAACAGCTTATCTACTGATTCACCTTAGTGTATATTACTTTTTAATTAAAATGTTATAAATATACTTCTTATAAAAAAATGTGTATGTATGTAAATGAATAAATGGATGCATAGCTATAGAGATGTATAATATCTTTATAACCTTATGTGCATCTATTTCTTTGAGTCCATATTCAGGTTGATGTTTTAGGTCAAAGGATGGGGGAATTTTTAAATTTAGAGATTCTATCAGATTTGCTTTCTAAAAGTGATTTACTGTTTTATATTTCCACGAAGTATTTAGGTAAATATCTATTTTCTATGTTATTTTTAAAAACTGGATATCATTTGTATTACTTAAAAAAATCCCTATATCTTTAAGAAATAATATCAAACTTTTAAATGTTTATTTTTCAATTTTCTTTATGTTCACATGTTCATTGCCTATTCACATTTCATGAATACAAGTAGCCTGGATTTCAATTCACTCTTTTTTCCTTTAGAAAGACTTAGCAAATGTATTTTATACTTTTCACACTACATCTCTGATCTGTTCATTTGGTATTATGTACATATTTTTGTCTCTTCAGTTAATTCTAATCTATAACTATTCACTGGATTCTGAGTGTCAATTATTATTTCTTCAGTTGTAGAATTTCTAGGTGGTTATTTTCCAAATCTACTATTTAAAGTAGAAGGATGATTTGAAGATTTTCTACAGAGAAATTATTTTATTCTGTCAGATGCCTAGAAACACCTTAGTCAAAGATCAAAATTTTCTGGACAAGCAAGTCAACATGAATCCATGCCTCCAGTCCTGAAAATAGGTGGTTTTACTCTCAATTAACCTTCAGCAAGATGGTAGATCTATTCCAGAGCCCACCATGATGTGAGGGGTGTTTATTAGAGGTCACACCCTGGCCATTTGATGCCACCAAAACTGACTTGTATCACCTTTTATTGTGTAACATCTTCTCACTTGTCAAATGTTCTAGTGATCAAAATGGAATTAAGACCTGTATTTAACCGTCCAGTATCACACATTCTGTTAGTTTTTTTTTTTTTTTTTTTTTTTTTGATAACTTTGTAGTATCTTACTAGCTCTACAAATCATTGTTACATTTTGAATTAGGATCTTGCTCTTTTGCTTAGACTAGAGTGCAGTGATTTGATCACAGCTCACTGCGGCCTCAATCTCCTTGGTCAAGTGATTCTCCTGCCTCAGCTTCCTGAAGAGCTGGGCCTACAGGAACATTCCACCATGACTGGGTAACTGTTATTGTTTGCTGGTTTGTTTTGATTTTGTTTTGTTTTTGTAGAGATGGGGTCTTACTATGTTGCCTAGACTGGTTCTATACTCCCGAACTCAATCAATTCTCTTACATTGGCCTCCTAAAGTTCTGGGATTGCAGGTGTGAGCCACAATGCCAATTAGTTCTGCAAGTCTTTGTTTAGTAAATTTTAAAAATATTTCATCTAGAATTTTATTTATCATCCATAAAAGAATAGGCTAAATGTCATTGATCACAATATTAAAAGCAGGAAACTTCCAACTGTATCATTTTTTAGAAGATTTTTGCATCTGTGATAAGAAATATATTTAGTATTTGATCTTTCTAATGTTATGCATGACTAAAACTTTGACAAAAGATAACTATTAGTTTCATAAGTAATCAGAAGAAAGCTACATGCATTCTTCTCTGAAAGATCGTGAATAATTTTGAAATCCTTTTGTTTTTTTGATTTTTATTAATACTCATGAGCATGCTTTCAATGGGTAGAAATTTTATCATTCAGATTTTATTAAAGTAGGTGGGTCACTATGAAAATTTTGAGACATACTATATTATGGTCCATTATTTCATGCCCAAGAAACACAATCTACTATATTCTTTCTGATTCACCCAGGCAACTTGCTCAATTTATTGGTGTTCCTGGAGGGGCTTTATTTATTTTTAAATGGGTATAGATTCATAGGTCATTCAAAAAATGTATAAAGAGGTCCAGTGTGCTCCTCACCCAGTTTCCCCAATCTCTTCTGACTTGTTAGGTTTCTGCTAAAAAGTCCACTGTTAATATGGATTTTACTTTGTTAATTACTTGATGCTTTTGTTTTGCAGCGTATAGGATTTTCTTTTTTCTTTTTTTCTTTTTTTTTTCTTTTTTAACCTTGGCCAGACTTATGACTATCTTATTTACAATGAATCTTCAAGGAGGTTGAAGGACATTTGAATCACTTCCAGGTTTTTCTGCTCTTCTGTCTTCACCAACATTTGATGTTATCACTATTTTTTTATGTTAGCCATTTTCATAGACGTTAGTCTTTTTAAAATTTCATAAGACAAAACAAAAATATTTAATTGGTTATATGGTGAGTTAATTTAGGGCATTTTTGTACATAGCAAAATAAAAAAAAAAAAATCACCCCTATTTGCTACCTCAGTGTATGATGGTAAAATATAACCCTACTATAGTACAAGACTATGAGGAAAGGGCCAAGGAAGGGGAAGGGAGGGGGGAGGTTTTGGTGGAGGGAGGGTAATGCCTGCGGCCACATCTATGGTGCATCTTAGGATGGGTACAGGTGATTGCACTAATGTACACAGCTATGATTTAACAATAAAAAATAAAGAAAGAAAGAAAAAATAAATAAATAAAATATAAACTGTAAAAAAAAATAGTGAATAAAGTCACAGAAGTTACATGGTAGAAAGTGTTGAACTTGTGTCTGGAATTCATAATTTCAAATTTATGTTATATTATTTACTGTTTGGGTGACCTTGGTACAACATGTTAGCTCTCTGATCTTTCTTTGTACGTTAGAGGAGACAAACTACCAGTTTCAGTGATAATTTAACAAAAAAATTCTGTTAAAAACATATAAATACCAAAACACCATTGTTAAAAAATACTTGATGCACATATATAACAATACACAAAGCTTCATAATTGTTGGTAAGAACTATGATACTATGTTCCTATAAGAATCAGTAAAGCTAAGCCAGGTTGGATATGTGTGACCCCAAAAAACAATTCAGTTACATGTGACATGTAAAGCAATAAATATTTTTTATTCTAAGTATACCATAGAAGAAATCAAGAAGTACTGTGATAGTAACATTTATTCCTTTATATTGCTGTTAAGTCTGAAGTAAACTGATTTAAAATCTGGAGTATCTTTTAATTACTTTCAATGTTTTATAGTTGTACACACAAGCCACAGAAACCAAGGAGAACAGCATTAATTTTGTGAGCAAACCATATAAAAATAGATTTATATGTTTATACTGATGTAAGAATAAAGGGAAAATGTTTTTCAACTCCTACAACTGCCACATAGTATATTGCTTTTGCAATTGTTAAGAAGTCACCCAGAAAATGGTACATGGTACTGAAAAGGCAATATCAGCTTATTTGAAATTGCTGATCTAAGAGATTTTACAGCCAATAAAAGAAACAGGTGTTTATTTTTATGATAGCACTACTCCCTGTAATAGCTACATAAGCATTCCAAAGTGAAATATTTTATTAACACTAAATAACTCCAGTGATGATGATGTAATGGCCAATTAAAGGTAATTCGTTTTGCTGGGGTTCCATGGTAATATGAGTAACTTTAGCAATTATTTTTAATATACAATGTTGATGATTTCCATGTATTAATGCCTTCACACTGCCTTTGAATATGTACACTGCAAAAGTACATACAATGTGACATCAATTTTATTTCATTGTTTCTATAAACTCTTACATAGAGGGTTATTGCATAATCCCTTTTATCGAGCCTATTTTGTACTGAGTACAGTGTGCACAGTCATTGCTTATTCATTGTATTACCGCCGCGTAATTCAGTTTTCAGATGGTGTCACATTCAGACCTGTCTTGGGTAAAATGATAAACTTTACTTAAAAGTTAAAGTGAAGAACAGCTCTGGCAGGCTGGTCCCCTTCTAATTGCAATGTCTCAAATGCTTTTCATTCTTCATGCTATTTATTTATTAGAAAACTTCTCTGAAATCAATGTATGAATAACTTCATTTTTAACATTTGCACTTATTAAAGGAAATTCCTTAGAAATAACTATTGCTCAGTTTTTCTTGTTCTGTGTACTCCTTGATCTTTCCTCTTTCCTATCTATGACCACACCCCTATAACCTTTACTTCTTTCTTGGTGTCCAATTCATGAGAGACCGAGTCAGAATTCTCCTTCCTCATTAGTACACACCTGCACATTTTTATGCCCATATCCCTTAACAAAGATGCCTCATTAAAGGAGACATCTGCCCTTCTTCCTCAAGTGTTTTCATATGACTTGAAATTTATCTGTCTACAAGTTGTTTTTTTTTTTCCTATAGCAGAACACTTAATTGCAGAATAATATATTATTACAAGTACATGTCATAATAAAATTAGCCTAATTTCTGATGATGTATATTTGATAGTGTTAGATTTTCAATATTTTTAAAGTAATGCTAAAATAAACTCTCATAAATATAGCTCTTATTTTTACCTTTATAAAAAATTGTAGAAGTGTAGTCTTTGGAATTACTACAACCTTTAAAAAAACAATGCTTCACAGAAGAGTTGTAGAAATTCTTAATTACACACACATGCACTCAAATCAAAACAAAGCAAACAACCACAGGCGTAGATCTCCATCAACAGGGTAGGAGATTCAATTTTCTTCCTATTATCCAATTTAAGGCATTATGATGTTTGTTAAATTTATACTACTTTAGTATTTGGACAGGAATCTTAGTAGTTAATGGAATTATTTGATTATTTTGAGATTCAAAATAATGGTGTGTTTCTACACACACTATTATACATTCAATATATGTAATTCTGCTACATTTTTATATTTGTATGTCCATCTCCATTTCTAATAGGATAAAAACATATTTTAATATATTATTTTGTCAGCATTGTGTGTTATGAATATCAATTAGAATGAGACTGTAATAGTCCACAGATGAATCATGATTGCATATATTTGGTATTGGGGGTGCAAGATGTAAGAAAAAAAGAAATTGTGAGTCACAAATAGTGTGTGGGCCTCAAGTCAAGTGACTCGGAAAAAAGGTTAAACATGAAAGGGTAAATTGTCTGGAATAAAGACCATGAGTTAAAAACTGGAGGTCAGGAGCTTAATACGAGAACAGTTTTTCCAAGAAAAAATGGCCCATATACAATTACATATATAAGACAGTGTCCTAGTTGAAATTTCACATTATTTTGTATTGCAATGAATATAAAAAGCTTAGAAGCTTAGAATCATTTGAGATTTATCTCTTTTTATTGTGTATTATGTAACCTTAACCACTCATCACTGCTTAGATGGTACATGACTTAATGGATTATATACTTTTTACAGTAATGTAGAAAACCAATGCCAACATTTAATTTTAAATGATACAATTTTTTCCTGTCTCGTAAACTTTTTGGCGAATGTATATTTCTTTGTATTTTATCAATGAGTTGTGATTTTCCAATTATGAGCAAATAAAAAAGTATTATTATTTGAAATAAAGAATTTGAAAAGCTACCCAAATTCCCTATTTTGTTCCCAAACTTTTATCTGCTTTCAATTGCAGAAACTGAATTATCTCTCCTAGCAAGATAAGGTAGCCGTCTACACAGCAGCAGCTTCCCTCTAAGCCTCCTCTACAAATCTGCTTCATAGCAGCAGACCCCAGAAACGCTGCATGCTGCTTTGGAGCAATGGGTGAATTTATAACTCCAAAAGGAAGAGTAGCAAAATCACGTTACAAAATGGGAACTGCCTTAGTCTCATCATCCAAGGGACAGCTGCAAAATGTGTGTTTAATCTGTAAGTGGCAGCCTGTAATGCGTCCGTCAAGAGAGGACAGTATGGAAGATAGAGGAGCAAATATGCAGAAGGCAGTTCTGTCTGCAGTTCAAGATTCAGGCACTGCCCCTGTAGACACAGTTTGAGGGAATTAAAAGCAGAATCTAGCTCTGAGAATACGGGCTAAAAAGAAAAAACAGTCATTGGGTTTGTTTCTAATTCTACAAGTACAAATACTTGTAGAAATACTGTAACTGGATGAAGAGAGGAGAGCTGGCAAGCACTACCTGAATTCTCACTGAGAAGGTGTGGAGCCTCAGGGCTCTTTGACATGGCTCTGTCCAAGTCCACTCTGTGCAGTGCCTAGAGAAGATAGTCACAGCCTAGTTCAAGGTCCTCAGTAATGCTGAGAGGAAGTCAAATTGTTTTTTTCAGTCTGAATGTGCATGTTTCCTGGGAGAAGGGGTAGTCAGTCCTCCAGGGAGCCCTGTACCATCGACATCTCCTACAGGCTGAACAGGGCATTAGAACATGCTAAGTCCCTACCTAATTAAGCATTGTGAAGTTTGTAGAAAAACACCCTGCTGTATTTCAGAGTGCAAAGAAAACAATATAAAATAAATACCGTACTAAATATGTAATCAACCCATTTTATTATCTAAACTGTTCAATTGAATGATGGAAACTTACAAGAGTTGTTTAAAACACAGAGGTTGGAAATCCTACAATCAACCCAAGTATAATCAAAGATGAATATAAAAAGAGATAAACCTTGAATGTTTCTAAAGAATAAACTTATAAGCTTTTTTTCTTCATTGCAAATTAGTGATATTTATGCAAACACGCTGGAATTTTGATGTAAACATGTTTCTGTGCCCGTATATCTCTTAAGTGCATCCATTTCTTTTCTGAATGTTGTTATACATATAGATGTAAATGTTCTCAAAGTTAGCACTATAAATGCATTTTCATACATAACATAATCATTTTTGTATTACCTTTTTGGTGACTATAGAATCATTGCTTTTTCAATATAGCCCATCTCCTTCCTAAATAGGTCCTCTAGTAAATAAGTAGTATGGTTTTATTTTCTTAGTGTGGGCTTAAAATTCTTATTGATTACTTCTGGAAAAGTGAGAATCCTACAAATTGCATTTGCTGGAAAGATCAATGGCCCATTAGACCAGCATTTTATAAAGACCTACACTAGATGCTTCAGTGGAAGGCCAGGAAAAATTACCTTTCATAAAGCACCTGTCCAATTGTTCAATATTACACCACAGGGGAAAATTTTTTCCTAACTCCAGCTGGTTATCATTTTATGCTGTGAAACACAAGGATTGATGACCCTTGTAATTTTAGCTCAGCTTGTAAAACTGAACATAGTTTATTATTTATATTCACATAAATGCCCATTCTATTGTTATAATCTTTGTAAGATATTGGCTCCCATAATTTCCAAGATCAGCAGGCTTCAAAAGAAATACTTTAAAAAGTGATTTCTGAGAGAAACAAAAATTTGGAGATTAACTGAAATACAAATATACAGGACAAGCCTACCTGACATTGTACGTTTTAGATTGTCCTGCTTCAAATGTGATATAAGCAGAGCAGGTTGAACAGAGGGCAGCCGTGGAAATAGTTTCTTGTATAATTACTATAATACTTTCTTTCTCTATTGCAGTTTTGCACAATGTGACTTGATTTTTTATTCTGCTTACCTTCATATCTAGTGGTTGTGTTTCTTTTTTATCTTCCAAACTAAGGGACTAGAGATATAGCTCTATAATTACGGTCCTGCCATTTAATGATCTGCGATTTGTTCCTACATTAATCATTGATCTGCCTCATGGCCTTGGAGGACTCATATTCCATTTATGAATTTCTTTTCTTTGCTAAGTCTTGCCATCTGCATCATCTGTAGTCACTGATACTCCTGTCCTACACACCTAAGTTCTCACAGTATTATTCCTATCAATAATTTTTGACTGGAATTAACAAAGTAGGATATCTAATAAGTCTGGAGTTGTCCCTGATTTCTAGATACTTACCAAGCAAGCCCCCATTCACTGGCGACTCCCTTAACAAATTTCACTGAGGTTATGCAATTTTTATTTCTGTGCCCCCATGACCTTGCCATGTTTTTTCTCCCCAAGGTACAGGCCCTGATGGGAGTCCTATTCCAGAAGATTTGTCATGTGGAAACCACAAGGCTGCAAAACATTTATCTTAAGTATTGTCATCTGAGAAACCATGCTTCCTTATTCTTGGCCATTGCCATGGGCCTTTTTCTACATAAATAAAAAGATGAAAGTCATTTTCAAGTGCCAATGTAACTGTCTAATTTTCTCAAGGGAAGCTCTTGAGCTTTCCTGGCTGTTATTTGATTGAAATTCTAGGTTGCCCCATCCTAGCAACTTGGATGAAATGTATCTGGGAATCTTGAGACAAAAACAAAGATTTTTATTTCTAAAATCTTTCAGAATATCACATTGTGATACTATATTTCTCATTTGTTGTATTAAAGACCTACATGAGATTGACTCGAAGGCCTTGATTAACTTCACTTTTATGGTGTAGTATTTTAAGACAATGCATGATATACAAGATGTAGTCGTTAATTTTTAGCATTCACTCAGTAACAATAAATGGATAATAAAAAAATGGCATATCATGAAATATTATTACTTTATTTTACTTAAGAAAATTACACCCTCTAGATAATACAACATATTTTTGTTTTTGTTAATGGTAGAAGATTTATAGATGAGACCAAATGAATAGAACAGCTAGTGATAGAGGCTTCTGAAGCTTTTCATGTCTTTTTGATACTAATATAGAAAGGTTGGCAATGATAAATTTTCAATACTTTGTGCATTGAAGTACATTATCTGAGTAATTTTAAAGAATAGGAAATAGGATACTACACATCATTCAAGTGTCAAGAATAAGAGGTGAAGTAATAGGACTTTTATAGTTTTTATCTTTTCAAAAATAACTATAGCTTGAATAAAATGACTAAATTATTAAACTGAATTTAAAATATGATGCACCTCATGTATCTTATTAAATACAACTAATTCTGTAATTATTATTAACACTATTTTGGCAGTCAATCCAAAGATATAGAATAATTTTCTTTTAGTATTTCTTGGCTTAGTATTCCTGATGTAATGGTTTCAGATTATTCTATACATTGGACTTGAAGTTACATGGACTTTAGCCAAAGTTTAGAAAACAGTTCCTAATTCCTTGAGAGAGACCAAGAGGGAGAGAGATTTGTATATGTATACTGACTTATTAGAGATTTGTATATGTATACTGATTTATCAGATTATAGATATGAAATGTCCTATTTTCTTAAGTACTAAATTTGATAGTTGCTATCTCCATATTTCACGCTGACATTTCAAGTTTTATTTTTACTGTGAAAGTACATCCTTATTCTTTCAAACACATGTTTTGGCTCGTGGTTATCTTTAAACTTTTTAAAGAGAAATTTTTGTGAAATCATGGATAAGTAAAAAATTTGTGTTATTTTCTATTATGAATGAGTTCCTTTGTGGAACCAATGCAGTACAGACAGCTCAATATCAGCAAAGTATTTGGGAAGGGTGTGGCTCACAAACATACAGTACATCAATGGCTTGAGAATTTCCATTTTGATGATTTTAATCTTGAAAATAAGCCATATATGCAACCTAAGACGAAGGTGGATAATGATGAACTGAACACTGCAGTAGAAGTGAATCCTGCTCAACCTGTGCATGCATTAGCAGCAAGGTTCGATGTTACTGTTCCAACAATATTTGACCATTTGAAACAAATTGGCAAAGTAACAAAGCTGCATTAGGTGGGCTCTGCATGAAATAATGACCATCAAAAGAGAAATCATCTTGAAGCTTTCCCTTCTTTGCTGTCATGACATAAAGTGAATGATTTCTACACCTATTGTTATGTGTGATAAAAAAAAAAAAATGGATTCTTTCTGACAAGCTTTTGGCACAATGGTTGGATAAAGATGAAGTGCCAAAACAGTCCAAAGATGAACAGTCATCAAGTAAAAGCTAACTGTGTCTATTTGCTGGTCCAGTGTTGGTATTATTCATGAAACCTGGTCAACCAATAACAGTGATGTCTACTTCAACCAATTGAATGAAGATGCTTGTGATTAACAAGCCAAAGTTAGTCAATAGAGACAGACAAAACCTCTTGGAATACAATACTCAACTTCATGTCTCACCAAACAATGATACTCAACTACTGAAGCTTGGACTTGGAAACCCTTTTTCATCCATCATATTCACCATACATTGCATCAGCTGACTGCCATTTCTTCCATTTTTTGGTACACTTCTTGCAAGGAAAAATATTTGATTCTCAACAAGCTGTGGAAAAGGCCTTTCACAATTTCATCACCATCTGTTTTCCAGGCTCTTCAGTCCTGGCATACATCTACCTACCATTAAGATGGCAAATTGTATTGATGATTTGAGCACATACTTTGGCTAATTGTACTGCTTCTTTTTTGAGGTCAACTAAATTGAACTTTTTATTTGAAATCACCATTTCCTATTTAATGACCTAAACCAATTTTGTGTTTTATATAATTTTGATTTTGATGTTTTGATATATGATGCTGTAGATGTGTAGCTAGTTTTTGTTTAGTGATTTATGAAACAGTATGATGATTTTCAAACTTTCTAAGGCATAAGCATTGGCTTAGAGAATATATTCCCACAGTTTCTGATATTCCATAGTATAAAAAGAACTCATTAGACTAATTGTTTTTAGTAATTTCTGCAAATGGTTCTTTTGTAGGTCATTCATAAAATATCTTTTAAAACGCATGAGCAGAGTAATGTGATTGGCAGGAATAAGAAGTCATAAGGAGGACACAGAAGAAGGAAAATAAAGAGTCTGATCTGGAACATGCTCTAGAGGACACATCCAGTAAGAGTGAATAGGTAGATGTTGAATCTATGACCAGAAAGGAAACAGATTCGACAAGCTTGCTTGAGGCCAATCATGTGCAGAAGGTGCAAAGGGTGAGAAAAATGTCTAGGAAATCTCTCCACATAAGTGGTTACGATGTTTTATCACAAGAAATAATCTTCTTGGCCAAATCAGTTATTTACATAACTATTTGTTCTGAATTATATTTCTGAGATTTTTTTCCCAAGCTGTTCAAATCAGAATATTCCCATTATTAAAATTAAGTATTCTGAACAGAGAAAAATTCTACAGGTACATTTGATTTATAAAATTTTACATTTTTGTCTACATAATATATTTTAACTAAATAAACCCACAGCAACATGAGTTCATCTATTTCACTATAATTCAATACCAACCATAATTGTCTGTAATATTAATCAAACTGTATGAGGAAATTTAAATATGCTTTGTACAGGCAGTGTTATCTAGTCACAAGGAAGAGGGGAGTTCTCCTGATCTATTCTGTAACTAATTCAGTAAAAATTCTATAAAACATTTTTAAAAATGTTCTGAGAGCCACTTACTATATCAGCCTTTGGCTATTCTATAATCACTTTTCATTATGGGCTAAAATTAAACAGTTATAAAGCAGGCATAATTTCATGGCTAACCACCCAAGAGCTGTAGAGAGTTACAAGCAGTATAAAATCTTAGAGGTAATGTTATTTTTAAATGCCAATGAGTTTCACCTTTTTATGCCTTAAGGGAGAGAAATGCCCAGGGAGTTTTGTTGTCATCAAGAGCAACTGAAAAGCATCATTATTAATTTGAATTTCTAATGCAATAAATAGTAATGAAATATGAGTGCATGTAATTCAATATGAAAATTTGTGTGTGCGTGAATAATATATGGTGCTTATGCCTTTTTTTCTCAGCTATTATTAGCTTTTTTATTGTTTTCCCAAAACATACAAAGAAGGATGAGGTGTTATTAACACTTTTATCTATAAAAGCTTATAAATTCTGTAGGCCATGTCTGTAATATGGTATACATATATATTCAGTAAAGTCCTCATGTATGTGTATATTTTAAGTACAAAAGCACAGAAGTGCTCTATAATAAATATTATATGTGTAAAATGGACCATTTTTCAATCTCATAAGAGAAAAGCTCGGCATCCCACTGAATTACTTAAGTCAAAAACACTATTAGGTGATTTTAATTTTAGTCAGTTTTTTAACATGAGGAAAACATACCATACTTAAATTATTTAATTTATTTATAGCAACATTAAAAAGCATTTCATTCTCAATGTGATACATACCTTTTTGTAAGCAATATGTTTATTTCAAATAGGTGATAAAAAGTACATAACTGTGCCTGGAACTGATAGTTTACTTTAAAAGACTGATTTTCCATAGCTAGGACTTAGTGTATGAGTTAGTATAAAATATCTATTTAATGACTTTCTAGGAAAAATGTGAAGAATGCTGTGGGTAGACTATACATAATAGTAATTTATTTCTCACTGTTCCAAGGCTAAGTCCAAGGCTACCAGCATATTAAGTGTCCAATCCAAGGCTACCAGCATATTAAGTGTCCAGTGAGTAAGTGTCTAGCGAGGGCTCACTCACAGTCTCATAGTGACCATTTTATAGTGTCTCATAGTGACCATTTTATAGTGTCTTCACATGGCAGAAGGGGCAAGGACTTCTCAGGACACAGGATATCTTGATAAATCTACCTATTTATTTACTGTCAAATTATATTTTCCACAGACATATAGAAAAATTTAAATTGGTGTATTTCTGTTTTTCATTTCAAAGGTAGTTCTTGTATTCAAATTATCAAATGTTAACGTATCTGTTAATTTTTATAAATTTGTCATTCTAAATGACTGCTTTTGAAAGAGAACTTTTATAAATATGGGTCTTTACAAATCTTGAATAATGCATATATTTAGTTGTCTATCTCTTTAGGCTGAGCCTTTATATCCCAATATTCAACCTCTATGTCTCTACCAATTCCCATATATATTCATATCTACTTGCATACAACCATATCAAGAAAACCGTTGGGCATCTAGTGGACCCCAACTTGAGACATTGATCAGCAAGGGAGATGGTGCTGAGGAAATCACAAAACTTACACCAAACTTAGTGCATAAAACCAGAAGTCTGTAAGGACATATACTGTTTCATGTGTCTGGTGGCAGCATGAGAACAATGCAGCACCTGTCTTGTTTCCTGGAAAATCCTTTTATTGGATACATAACAGGGTATACATGCAAGAATGCACAGTACTCAGCAGTTAGCAGTCAAGGTTAAGAATGAGAGAGGGGACATTACAGCCATGAATGTTAAGTAAAGGATAAACAAAGACATAGGGTAATGGAGCATCTGAAGTGGCCAGACAATGGTGCTGTTGGAAGAGCGAGAGGGGAGAGCAAGTCTCATCTCCTCAAACAAACATTTCAGTTTCTCTAGCCTAACCTAGTAGTAGATACCTTTAGCTCACTTGCACTGCTGATTTCCCCTTGCAGGGATGGTCACATAGACATTCCCCTGACTGGGTACCCGCACATTCCTTTCTTTTCAGTTAGGATTACAGGAGTGGCCTGCCTTCAGGCTTCACTCTGGTTTATAAAAGGCCTGGGGGATCCCAGCCTATCTATTTCCACAGAGAACCATGTTAAAAATCTTACAGCAGTTCTCCATGGTCAGACATCCTACATTTAATCCTTTCAAAAAAAGTCGAAGTCCCTGGAGTTTGCATAGCTTTCAAGAGAGTGCAATGAAATACCTCAGGGACTGCTGAATTTCTTATCACCAGTTCACTCTTCTCAGCTACTAGGGAGGACAGCCTTGGAGTTCCTTCTTCTATTTTTAACCCAACTTCCCCACTACTAATTCAAAGCAATTCTATGTCACCAATAATGCATTATGAAAGTTGAAAAGGACATGTTTGTGTGGACATGCATGCTGACTGTGGCTGAGACATTGCTTGAAATGTTCGTTAGTCCTGTCAGCAGGGATTCCTTTATTCCACTGGATTTCCCTCTTCTAGAAATGGGTGACAAGCTTTCAACTTTTAACAATTCTCTGGCATCTATCCCAATTTCTCCATCATAATATTTGCTCAGCCTCTAAACACAGAAATTACTCAAATAATGAGGACTGAGTCTTACAAGCCATATCCACTTTTAAAGTATCATTTGAACGAGGCATAATTTCACCTGGCTTTTATACTGTTTCATATTTAGGTACAATCTGTTCAATAATTTTCTACTATTGACAGCCTCCCTCATTGCAAGAATATTTCAATAAGCCTTTTAGGTTAACTATTTACCGCAAACATCATAGAAGCAAGTCTACCACCATGATGACATTCAGAACAGTGATATTCAATTTCCTGGCTCACCAGCTAGGCCAGGAATCACAGTCTTATTATGTTTCGAGGAATTTGTAATAAGAAATCCTTTCTTTACATTACTCAAACGGCCTGAGCCCTGCAGGTTGCTAGGAGTTTAGGACACACTTACAACTACTCATTTACATCTATGCCACAATAAAATCAATTTTGGGAAGGAAGTGGATGATAGGAGGTTGGCAGGGGCAGAGCAGAGGATATTAAAATTCAAGTAGTCTGCAAGAATTTTTTATTTCCTGGCACACACAAGAAAAAAGAACTATGATAAACCATGAACTTTTCAAAAAATAATTAATTTTAGAGTTCAAATTTTTTCTTCCTAGCTATCTAATACATGAATAAAGTAAATATTACTAAGACATTTTTTCATATTAATTTATTTAACCCTCACAAAAACTATAAAAAGTAGGTATTGCTCATCTGGGGGCTGATTTAAATGACTGGTTCAAGATCACACAGATTCTGAATTGTTGGGCTAAGATTATAAGTTAAATTCTACTCCCAAACCTATGTTCTTTCTACTAAATCACACCATGAGTAAAGTCAATAAATATTTAGGAATTCATTCTGTGTAGACATTAATGCATTTTTGATAATTGTTTCAAGCATTACTACTGAAATGTCATGAATGTGTTATTACTCTGTTACTATGATACTTCTGATTATGAAAGAAATATGGTTTCCTAATTTTAAAAAGTATAGAAAATAAAATTAACATAAAAAACAAAAGATTATAAACAGAATATGCATTTTAATTATCTGAAGAATCTATCATTGAGGGGCAACCAGAATCAGTTTTGCGTTCATGTCTGTATGAGATAAACTGCTCACGACCACCACCATTCCTCTTTTAATGAATTTTGCTAGTTAGAAACCAGTTAGAGCTGGTCTCATCATTATGGGCTAGCAAGAATACAGTCATTTATAACTAGTTAATTAATTTTTATTTAAAGGATTGTTAACTTATATCTTTATATCTAGGAAGAGTGATTGCATATCATAGTCTCATCTCAAACAGAGGACGGGAGACTTCCTGCAGAATTAGAGACTTAAAAGATAGTGCTCCATAGAAGGGTATGAGTGACAGTAAGAAGATAAAATGGAACAAAAGAATAGCTTGAAACTATTTTTGTTTACCTTGCAGATAAAATTGCACATATTTTTTGGTGTAAAACATGATGTTCTGAAGAATATATACATTAAGGAATGACTACATCTAGCCAAAAAACAAATGCATTACTATACATCATTATTTTTGTGATGCATATAACTTAAATTCACTCTGAGCATTTTCCAAGAATACAACATATTCTTAACTATGGTGATCATGTTGTGCAGTAGATGTTTTAAACTTACTTCTAATTAAGTGCAATTGTGTACCCTTTGACCAACATCTTCCCAACTTCCACTCCCCAAACATCCCAGGTCCTGCTAACAACCATTCCACTGTCCACTTCTATGAAATAAACATTTTGTTAATTCTACCAATGAGTGAGATAATGTGATATTTTTCTTTCTGTGCCTATTTTTCTTTCTGTGCATACTTCACTTATCATAATGTCTTGCAGGGTCAGCCATGTTTCACAGGTGAACAGATCATCCTTTTTTTCTATGGCTGGATAGTACTCCATTGTGTATACAAGCCATATTTTCTTTATCCATACATCTACTGATGAACAGTTAGGATGATTCCATACCTCGGCTACTGTGGGTAATATTACAATAAATTTGAGAGTTTAGCTGTCTCTCCACATACTGGGAGAGATTTCATTACATTCATTGTATTCCTCTTACATACTCAGTAGTAGTAGGAATACCTGTTCCTACAGTAGTTCTATTTTTAAAATTTTGAGGAACCTCCATATGACTTTCCATAACTGTATGAATTTACATTATCTCACCAACAGTGTGTGTGGGTTTCCTGTTTTGCTCATCCTTACCAATATTTGCTACCTTTTTATCTTTTTGTTAACAGTCATTCTAACAGGCATGAGATGGTATCTCATTGAGGTTAGTACTTGCATTTCCCTGATGATTAAGCATTATTTTATATACTTGCCAGTGATTTGTATATCTTTTTTTTTTTCTGAGAAATATCTACCCAAGTACTTTACCTAGATTTTTAACTGGTAAAGTTATTTGTTTTCTTGATCTTGAGTTCTTCAAATTCCTTGCATATTTTAGATGTAGAATTTGCAAATATTTTTTCCATTCTAAAGGTCATCTCACTCTGTTTCCTTTGTTGTACAGAAGCTTTTTCATTTGATGTAATCTCACTTGTCTATTTTTGCTTTTGTTGTCTGTGCTTATGGTTTCAGATCAAAAATTCATATCCATGGGGTGGGGTGGAATTGGAACTGAGCAAGTAGCATGGAGGTGCTGCTGCAGGCAGCATTTTTTCGCCCCCTCCCTCTTCCCCAGCCTATACTCCTTACTCTCTTCCCCACATCCTCCCTCTCCCACCCCTCTCCCTGTCATTCCCTAGAAACCATTTGTTCCCCAACTCCTCACCACGCTGTTTAATTTCCTCTGTCTTCATGAGGGTAGAGTTTCAGCCTTCGGTGTGCGTGAGGATAGGGATTGTGATTTACAAGAGAAAATGGCTAAATTGTGAATACTTGCTTTTGCTTTAAAGACCTGTCTGCGGTGCTGGGAGGAGTCATGGCAGTGCCGTTTGCAGAGGACTGAGACTTGGTGCAAACTCTGGCAGAAGGTGCCTATGGAGGAGTTCAACTTACTGTGAATAGAATAGAATGAGACATAGGTGTGCCTGAACAGGATGCTCAGAGGTTCTTCCATCAGCGCATGGCAGGGGTGGTTTACCTACATGGAATTGGAATAACTCACAGGGATATTAAACCAGAAAGTCTCTTATTGGATGAAAGAGATAACTTCAAAATCTTTGACTTTGGGTTGGCAACAGTGTTTTGACATAATAATCGGGAACGTTTGTTGAATAAGATGTGTGGTACGTTACCTTATGTTGCGCCAGAACTTCTGAAGAGAAAAGAATTTCATGCAGAACCAGTTGATGTTTGGTCCTGTGGAATAGTGCTTACTGCAATGTTGGCTGGAGAATTGCCCAGGGATAGTTGTCAGAAATATTCTGATTGGAAAGAAAAAAATAGATTCTGCTCCTCTAACTCTGCTGCATAAAATCCTAGTTGAGAATCCATCAGCAAGAATTACCATCCCAGATATCAAAAAAGATAGATGGTACAATACACTGCTCAAGAAAGGGGCAAAGAGGCCCCCGAGTCACTTCAGGTGGTGTCAGAGTCTCCCAGAGGATTCTCCACGCACATTTGATCCAATTTGGACTTCTTTTCATCTAATAGTTCTAGTGAAGAAAATATGAAGTACTCCAGTTCCCAGCCAGAACCACGGACAGGTCTGCCCTTATGGGATGCCAGTCCCTCATATATTGACAAACTGGTACAAGGAATCAGTTTTTCCCAACCCACATGTCCTGACCTTATGCTTCTGAATAGTTCATTACTTGGCACCCCAGGATTCTCACAGAACCTCTGGCAAGGCCTGGTCAAAAGAATGACACGATTCTTTACCAAATTGGATGCAGACAGATCTTATCAGTGCTTGAAAGAGACTTGTGAGAAATTGGGCTATCAATGGAAGAAGAGTTGTATCAATCAGGTTACTGTATCAACAACTGATAGGAGAAACAATAAACTCATTTTCAAAGTGAATTTGGAAGAAATGGATGAGAAGATATTGGTTGACTTCCGGCTTTCTAAGGGTGATGGTTTGGAGTTCAAGAGACACTTCCTGAAGATTAAAGGGAAGCTGAGTGATGTTGTGAGCAGTCAGAAAGTCTGGCTTCCTGGCACATGATTAATCCATTGGGAGATTCCTGGTGAATATAGTGCTGCTATGACGGCATTATTCTTCCTAGAGATTATCTTATTCTTCAAACTGCAAACGATGGTTCCTGAGGAGTTCACTACCTTCTCTATCCAAACACCTTCTAATTCTTTTTGTATGTTCCATACACAAATAATCTTGTGTTTTAATTGTAAGTAAAACTCTGGGGACAAGATGGATAGAATTCATTTGGTAGTTCTTCATCTGTGTTTGGCGACTGGATTTGAAACCCATCTGGTGGAAATAGAGTTTCAGGGGACTTTATCAGATTATATACCAATGTAATATCTCTTTTTTTTTTTTAAATCCAGAAAGTACATCCTCTATGTTGATCTAATTAAAAGGATGGGTTAGTAAGGGCTTAACTTTGTGACTTTTGGGTAATAGATTTATGAGTCTGTCAAGTGAGGCTAACGTCAAATAATGCATCCCCAAGATTTGTACTTACATTTTCACAAGGGCCTGATCAGTTATACAAATCTGTTTTGAATAATAATGATTAATTGAAATTGCCAGTCTGTGTTTTTTCCAGTATAGTTAGTAATATATAAAGTGCTGGTTCGTGTTTCAAGTAGAAGTTGAGCATAAACTCTAGTGCTTAACTAACTTTAAGAATTACTGTTGCACATTTTAAATATTTTTCTATATTTCTACTTTTACAGTCATATTTTAATTCTTTACTACAGAAATACATTTTATTTTGAAAATGAAAACAAAAAACAACAACAAAACAATTCATTGCCCAGACAATATCATAGAGGTGTTCTGATATGTTTTTATCCAGTAGTTTCACAGTTTCTCATCTTACATTTAAGTCTTTAATCTATTCGAGGTGATTTTTATATAGGCATTAAGTGTCTGATTTCATCCTTTTGCATGTGAATATCTAGTTTTTAAAAACTATTCATTAAAGACACTTTCCTCAGTATGTGTTTTGGAGCCTTTGTCAAAACCAATTGGCTGTAAATGTGTGGAATTATTTCATGGTTCTCTGTTCTGTTCTGTTCATCTACATGCCAGTTTTTATGCCAGGAGCCTGTTGTTTTGGTTAATGTGGCTTTGTAGTATATTTTGAAATGGGGTAGTGTGATGCCTCCTGCTTTGTTCTTTTGGCTTAAGATTGTTTTGGCCTTTGTCGTCTTCTGTGGTTTCAAATAGTTTTGGGATTACCTTTTATATTTCTATGAAGAAAGATATTGATATTTTGATAGAGATTATGTCAAATCTACAGATTGCTTTGGGTAGAACAGACATTTTGACACTATCAATTCTTTTGATCTCTGAACATGGGATATCTTTACGTTTATTTTGTCATCTTCAACTTCTTCCATCAGTCTTTTGTGGTTTTTTTCACCTTAGTTGAATTTATTCCTAAATTGGGTTTTTGCTGTTGTTGTTAGTATTACTCTTTAGAAGAGGTTGTTCCCTTAATTTCTTTTCCATTTAATTCACTATTGATGTACAAAAATACTAATGTTTATATATTGATTTTATATCATGCAAGTTTTGAATTTGTTAGTTCTAAAAGTTTTTTGATAGAGTCTTTAGAATATTCTCCATAAAGACCATGTCATGTGAAAACACAGAAAATTTAGCTTCTTTTAAAATTTGGATGTCTTTTGTGTATTTATCTTGTCTAATTGCTCTAGTTAGGACCTTCAGTACTATACTGAATAGAAGTAGTGAACATGGGCATTTTAGTTTTGTTCCAGATCTTAGAGAAAAAGTCTTCAACTTTTCCCTGTTTAGTATGATCTTAGGGGGATGGTTTGTCATATATGGCCTTTATGCATTAAACTTTTTAATGACATTACAACTTCTGTTCTTACTATACTCCATCATTGCTTTCAGATTAACCAGATTTTAGACACAAAACTTGCACACTTCCCTATGGTGCTTATCTTGGGAGAGTTGCTGAATCTGGAGTAATAACTACTTCTCAGACTTCTTATTGGATCTTGTTGGAGATGGGGGGGGGCATGAGAATCATCAATCTTGTTTCCCCCCATCTCTTCCATGATAAGGTGAAGTCATCATTGCTTAGATGCAATAACAGAGATAGATATACACCATTAATACAAAAATGCCATAAGCCATCTTTTTGACTTCTAATCACATAAAGAAACAAGCTTAACAGCAAAAATGATATGATATAATATACTTTTATTAACTGTTATTATTATTTAATATTATATCAAATCATTTTCTTATGTCATTTAAATTACATGAAATCATAATTGTAAGGCTGAGTAAAAATTCTTCAGTAATAATAATTTTTATTAATTTTGATTGATGATAGTCCCATTTTTTAAAATATAGTACAAGTGCTTTATGTAGAATTATGTGCTTATTCCTAGGAAAAATTCCCAGAAGTTGACAAACTACATCAAAAATATTACCATGTGAAATATTCTTTATATACATTGCCAATTTAGCCTACAGAGATAGTTTTTTTTACAACTCCTAGAAGCAGAAAAAAAATATTTTCCTAATCTTTGCCAACTCTGAATACTATCATTAAAAATGTATTCAGTGTCTTAAATTTAAATTATTTTAATTATTGAAACTGAACAGTTTTATGTTTATTGTCATTTTCTAATTTTTTAGTCATGAAAAATAATAAAATTACTCATTTTATTTTTTATGATGGATTATGAAATTGTCACAACCACCCCAATTTCCAAAATTATTATTAAGGAGCAGCATAGTTTAATGGAAAATGCAAGCACTATAGGTACAGAAAGACATAGATTTAAAATTGCAGCTCTGATTTTTATATGACTTTACCTTGTAATAGATGAATCTCTGACAGTAATATTTTTCATCTTTAAAGCACTGATAATATTTTCAAATCCTTGTGATATTGTTTATCTAATATATATTCTTAATAGATGTATAATAAAGCTGCAAGCACAATTTTTTTCTTTTGCTAATCCATATAAAAACATATTTTGCTAAATACATTTTATCAAAATAAACAATTTTTTTCTGAGAATTCTAAGTAATCTTCATCTCTTCAAATGAATTATAATTGGTTTGCTGCATTTAGATTTGTTCAGTTTTCAAGACCTTTAATAAATAACTGCAGCTTGGTCTGTAACGCATCCCCATGTTCTGTGAAGAGAGTGGGTGGAGGACATGGCAAGGATATAGAAGTTTAAAGGCAAGTTCTGCTTGGTAAAGTGCTTCTTCAAAGAGTTGCGTTCATGGTGACCACCTACTCTCCAGAACAGTTTAAAGGGGCTGATGACTCCCTACCCAATTCTTCTCCATATTAAGAGCATCCACATTATGGGAAATGTTGTGAATATTTAGATAGGTACTAATTTTTTGTGTATTTGCTGTGGCGATAACATTTTAGAATATGACAGACATTCAGCACACCAATAACCAAGTAAGATGTACCACATTGTGTTAAGTGGCATGGATTTTTTTATAAAGCCATGTAAGGGAGATAGACTTATTTACATAAGGTAAACAGGGAAGTCTTCTGTGGCAAATTGACCCTTGAGTAGAGAGAGCAAAGGAGAGAACCACGCATTTATTTGTGGGAAGCGTGATCCAAGTAGAATGCATAGGAACAGCAGCAATCTCAAGTCTGGAGCATGACTGCTGACCTAAAGAATAGTCAAGAGGCGAATGTGGTTAAAAAAATAATCAAGAGAGAGTTGCAAGAGACAATGTGGTTGGTCAGACAGGTGGTAGACCAGATTACACTTTGAAAAACATGGTAAAGACTTAGCTTTTACTCTGAATGAGAGGTTAAATCATTCGAGGGTTCAGATCAGAGGAATGGCATAATAGACTCACTTTTTTAAAGTATCCTGTAGTTCTTTGTTGATAAGAGAGTGTAGGGGGTAAAGGCAGGTGGAAAACCACCTAGAATGTCACAGCAGCAATTCTGGGAAAAGCTGATTGCACCTTATGCCAGGATGGAAACAAAATAATTGGATGCATTTCCCTCTTTCTTAAAGTTGGAAAGGGTTAGCAACCCCTTTACATGTAAGAATAAAATTAAATTCAGAAGAGGGGAGGAGGTTAGAAAGCTCTCACCTAATGGGTACAGAGGAGGGATACATGACACACTCCTAGGTAAAGAGCTCAGCTGCAACTTGGACTCTACCTAAGAAACACAAACAGCAACCTAATTGTATGTACCTTTATATTAATCTGAAATTTAATAAAAAGACTAAGGGAAAGTAAAGTTAATGCTGAGGCTACCCTTTGAGAATATAGGCCTGCAGTAGCTTAATACCTGCCCAGTCCCCATCTTCGACCTGATACAAAGCTATGACATGAATTAATACTCATGTTTATGACCCTAGTTAGATTACTTTATCTTAATTAAATCTTTGTAAGATATTATTAATAACATTTCCCCCTATTAAGCTTTTCAAGAGATTTCGTGTTTATCAGCTTGACTGTATTAGGTCTTTTTTACAGAAAACATTGATTGTGTCAGTCTCTGCGTATAAACATGATGGTGTGGAGACAGTAAAGCCTAGAAATAAAATTCTTGTAATATTGGGATAATTTGGTAACAAATGATTTTTTACATTTTTATTTAATTAAAATGTGGTGCAATTGCCTCTGTCAAGCAAATTTTTTCAATAATTTATTTGCTATTTTAATAAAGCTTCAAACATTGATATGGAGATATTTATAGGAATATAAGTTTTTTTCTTTTGACTAAATACCCAAGAGAACAATTGCTAGGTCATATAGTCAGTATACATTTAGTTCTATAAAAAAATGCCAATCTATTCTCCAAGGTGGTTATAATAATTTATATTCTCATAAACAAGGTATGAGAGATAGTTTTCCTGCAACCTCACAAACATTTGGTATTACCATGATTTAAATGATCCAATATGCATGTAGTGATATTTTATTGTTGTTTTAATTCCATTTTCCTAAAAGCTAATGATATTGAATATCTTTTCATATATGAATTTGTCATTTTTATTTTCTCTTCAGAAAGATGTATGTTTTATTTATATTCTTTCTATGTATATTTCACATGTTTTTTTAAAAACATTTTGAAGGTAATTATATGCAAAAAGGAGTGCAGAGTCTCATGAATATATATTTATTTTATAATTTAACATATATATTCATTTTATATATTTTTTCATTTTATAATTTAATCACTCATTTTACTTTTAAGATTTTTGCGTTATTAACATTCTATATACTAGTCTTTGTCAGATTTGTGGTTTGTAAATACTTTCTAAAGTGTCATCATTTCCTTCTCTTAACTAAAACTTTCATAGTATACATGTTTTTTATTTTAGTGAAATCCAATTTGTTACTAGTTTAATAGATCATAGTTTTGGTTTTTGTCTAAGAACCTTTGGTCAGACCTGTATTCCAAAGATGTTCTCCTGTGATTTCTTTTCAAAGTTATATAACTATACTTTTTATATTGAAATTCATAATTTGTATTGAATTTTTTTTCTTTTTTCATTGTTTCAGATTAACTGAGGGTACAAATAATTAGGTTACAATGTTTGCATTTGTTAGGTAAAGTCCTTCTTATAAATGTGTCCCACTCCTAAGAGATGTGTGATGCAATATAACATTGTGCCCCTTAAGTGAAGGTACCCCCAAACCCCCTTCGTCCCCTTTCCTGCTTCCTCATTCCTCTGTCCGTCCACCATGAATTGATTTGAGATTTTCTCTTATATGGGTATGTATTATATTGTTACCGTCTTCATATTAGACTGAATACATTGGATTCTTGCATCTCCATTCTTGTGGTATATGTATACCATGAAACATTATTCAGCCATAAAATAAGGTGGAGAATTTACATCTTTTGTATTAACCTGGATAGAGCTGAATTAATTTTGTAATATATTTTAAGTTTAGGCTGAAGTAATTTACTTCTTTTTCTTTTCTTTTCTTTTTTTTATTGATATCCATTTGCTCCAGCACCATGTATTAAAAAAGCTATTCATCCTTTATTTTATCTGCTTTGGCACTCTTGTCAGACGTGGTTTGGGCACATATTGTCAGTCATCAGGGGTGGCTAACAAGTTCGACTACGCGCTCGGAGATCGCTCCTCAGAGGTCCCTCCTGAGAAGCAGCATAACAAAACCCAAACTTGACAAAAAGCCACAGTATACAAAATAATGATAAGAGGCAAAGAGCCGAAATTCATTTTGGCCGGGAGCCGCATGCGGCTCTAGCCGCGTGTTCGCCACCCCTGGCTAGGTTCTCAATTCCATTTATCTACAGAGGGTGCAAAAAATATGTCTGTACGGTTTGAAAAAGGAACAAACTGTATTAAAATTGTAGTACGTCAAGTAAGACTTCTGAAATTATAAAAGATACAAGTTACAACATATAAGATGACAAACATTGTTGGCACATATTGAGTATTACAATTTTAATATAGTTTTTTCCTTCCTTGAGGTGTGTATATGTTTTTGGCACTATGTGTATATATTTATTCCTTTAGCAAAACCATATTAACTTGATTATTGTAAACATACACTGAATCAACACAAGGTTGAGCAATTTTTCCTTACTTTGTTTTGAGTTCCTTTCTTTTTCCACAGAAATTTAAGAATTAGCTTGTCTGCATTTCCAAAACTTGTTCCTAGGATTTTTGTAGGAATTGTGTTAATCTGCATATAAATTGGGACAGAAGTGATATAGTTATAATATTAGAACTTCAAATTATGGACATGGTATATCTACATTTATGTTTATCTCCTTTATTCACTATTGATGTCTAGTCACTTTCAGTACATAGATCCTGAACATGTTTTACTTATTTGGTTATATATTTCACTAGATATTTTACCCTTTTGAAGAGTGATTATAACTGCCATTATGTTTTCAATACTTGTTTCCACAAGTCACTTAGTTCATAAATTCTTTCCACTCTTGCTTCTAAGCTATTATTTAGTCTCAGAGGAATAGAGATGTCTTTCTTGGCAAAATCCCCTTCCTTTATTAATACCTACCTTATTACTTATGTATTCATTTGGAAATTGCTATATTGCAACAGGTGTTTTAATTATTCTGTTGAGTAATAGAAGCAGCCGTCGGATGATGAAATTCTGAACATGAGAACTCCCTGACTGAAAAGAAACATCAGTGCCTTGAGGGCTTTTATCTGAAGTTATTAACTCTGTCCTTTTCCTTCCCTTTATTTAGTGCTTATATTAGTTGTCTGTTGCTAACAGAGTGCTGCATTACAAGCCATCCCATAATTTTGTAAACCTAAAATGATAATCAATTATTTAGTAGTGAGTATGTTAGTCAATATTTTACTCTGAGATCAGCAGGTGGTTCTGATTTTAACTCTCCATGAGTTAAGCTGAGTGAAATGACTGTACCTTTGCCATTTGTTTCTCATCCATAAAGCTGAGCTGGACACAGTCTCATGGTGATGGCAGAGGGTGTAAATGAACAGAAATACACAATTGCTTTCACCCTTGCCACCATCATGTTGGCTAAAACAAGTCATATAATATGGCTTCAAAACCATCAAAGTAGAAGGGTAAAATTACACTGACACTGCAACTGAGGCTTTTTGTATAATTAGTCTTCCATGGCTAATGTAGTTCTGGGGTGTCAGATAGCACGTATGCCATGATGTTGTCAACAGTAAGAGAAAGAATTTCTTAGAGTCCACCGACTTGCCACAAATAAAAAATACTTATCAAAATATCCTATGATCTCTCAGAATTTCCTTCTCCACTAAATTTTAGTTAAATAGCACCATCCACCTAATTTGTGGTGGGTTTTCATCAATAAATTAAAAGAGAACTTTGTCATTTAGAAGAGTTTCTGGCATAATGATAAGGCTCCTGATGGATGCGTGAGGGGGTTCAAGCCAGAGATTGCTGGTTTCTGCTGAGATTCATAACAGGAGTTGATGTGTTCCCGAAGAGAGGTCTGCATCTCAATAATGGCTTCTCTCTACACAATCAGAAATTCTGTTCCCTCAAGACAGTTTGTCTAAGCACAGTTGTCCTTCAAAGTTTTTAAATTTAATTCACATGGTGGCATTAAATTGATAGAAAAATTGATACAAAATACATACCTATAGGTTTTGTATCATCACAAAATTTTAACAGAGGTATTTTGAGGGGGAGGTAACTTCTAAAGTGCCTATTAAATTATTCCCGAGTTACCACTTCTGATAAAATATACCCACAAGACACTTAGGTCCAATTTCAAACATCGGAAAGTTTCTGTTTATTGAAACAAGTATACTATGATGGAGCTCAAAAAAGGCAAATTTTTCATTTGTTTAGTCTAATTTTAAAAAGTGAACACTATAAAGTTATCCCAGGTGCTATGAATCAACTGAAAGTTCATTGGGTTTTAGTCTCTTGGTCAAATCATAAAAAGCACCGAAGGCATTGTTAATTCATTCAGTACAAAAGAAATGCCTTACACTTCTGCTTACAATGACCTTATTTTGGAAGAATGTGAATGAAAAAGATGGTCAACTTGTGTGAGTTTGCCTCAGAAAAAATAATTAAGCCTTGCATCAAATATGTTTAGTTTCACACATCATGAAGTTCTTTTTATTTTTATGACAGGGTTCTGAAATCTGAGACAAATTTTACTAGTCAAGTGAACTGAAATTAGCATTGTTTCTCTCTTGCTGTTACTATAACTTGCTTCTGAAGAAAGACAAAACAATTGCATCAATAATTAAAATTTTCATTTTTTACTAGTTATAATGAGTGTGTGATGATTATGCATTATAGAGTATATAGAAAGGCCATACAAAAAAACTCTCTCCTGGGCGGTGCCTGTGGCTCAAAGGAGTAGGGTGCCAGCCCCATATGCTGGAGGTAGCAGGTTCAAACCCAGCCCCAGACAAAAACTGAAAAAAAAAAAAAATCTTCTGCTTTATATAAGATCATATAGGAAGGCCACGTATACTAGTTCAAGCCTACAATCCTAGCATTTTGTGAGGCCAAGGCTGGAGAATTGTGAGGTCAAGAGTTTGAGAACAGCCTGAGCAACATAATAAGACCCTCTCTATACAAGAAATAAAATTAAAAGTACTGGGCAACACCTGTGGCTCAAGGAGTAGGGTGCTGGCCCCATATCCCAGAGGTGGCCCAGGCCAAAAAGTGCAAAAAAAAAAAAAGAAAATTTAAAGTATGTGGTGGTGCACCTGTAGTCCTGGCTACTCATGAGGCTGAGGTAGGAGGATTACTTGAAACCAAGAGTTTGAGGTTGCTGTGAACTATGACCACACCCCTGTACTCTTTTAGCCCAGGGAACAGGGTGAAATTCAGCCTCAGGAAAATAAAATAAAAAAATCCTACAGGACAAAAAAAAAAAAAAATGCATGAAGGCAATACCCTGACCCATGAGATAGGAACTGTGGGGCTGCAGTGCTGGATATATCATAAATGCAGTGTCCAAATCAGGAGATGCAATGCCGAAATGTATGATTACTTGGTTAGGTGCTACTTTTAAACCCAATTATGCTCTCATGAATTTTTATTCGGAAAGAAAAGAAGCTGTACAAAAAATAGTAAAAGCAAAGAATCTTGTGTGTTCCTAAGGTGATCACATCCATCACATCTATAGTCAACCATATCCCTTTGGAAGGCCAGTACCTGAGTTGACGTGTATATTGCCTTGGTACTAGCATCAGAAAATTAGATGAGAGATGAGAATCTGTCCCTTCCTATTCTTACATGATACCACACCCTGTAGATAGGTCTGTTTGTATTTATAACCAGCTGTGTTCAGGTAAACTGCAGAGAGAAAGTTTGAAAGTTATATCCTTGTGCCATCAGTGGTGTTTCCAGTGTGTCCCTGAAGAGGTTGATTTAATTTTTGGAAAAAAAACACACGCCCAAAACTAATTTCTATAATAGATTTAGTTGTTGCCTCACTTGGTTCAACTGTGAAAGTAATTGAACTCACCTTGCTTCTTTTTGAAAGGAAAATCCATTATTTGCTTTCTATTTCCTGCATCCAATTCCATTCCAGAATTCATGAGGTGAAACTTAAAAATTGATTTGAATATCTTAGAAAACCAGGAAGTACTATATTCAAAGCGTTATTATATTAAAATCCTTAAATTAGAAGTTACCATGATGCTTAAAATCAATATCACGCTTTCTTCCAGCTGCTGGCTGTGTTCTATCAAGTACGTTTATCATTCCGTGCTGGAATTGCTCCAGCAATGAACTCTCCACCATGAGTTGTTTTTTGCTTCAAACCATTTGGAACCTACCCCTCTACTCCCAACAAGTGAAAATGACTCTTCTGGCAATTACTTATGCAGATATCTTTTAAGAAAGAAAATGCCCTTTTTATCAAAGGGCTACCCCTGTTGTTTTGACAAATATTACTTTTTTTCACTTAATGCTTTGAGGGGAAATTATTGTAAACAGAAGCTGTTTTCATCTCTGTAAAATAATTTATAAGCTAATGATTTATTTCTCTGGAAACACTTTAAGCCAGCAGTGCAGTTGGCATGTGAAGACGATGAAGCATTATTCAAATAAAAACTCTTGCCTTGCAGATATTAGTAAATGTGAATGACAAGGCAATGGTTCTAAAACATGGATATGTTATTAAATACTTCACTAAAACTAAAGGAGAGAGAAAAAAAGTACACAATTAAGAAGTCATTCAAATCCTATTTTAATGTATAAGTAACTGAATACAATTATGCCTTTTTAAAATATGCATGTATTTTAGAATTCACAGAAAATTATTTTGATTTTGTTTGTCCAGTGCAACAGTCCTTATTAACAGTAAACTCTCAGTTTCAAAGGACAAGTGAAATATCAAGTTTTTCATTTTGAATAGCAGCCAATTTTATTATAATGTTCTTTTTATTCATTGATAGTGTGTTTCAGGCCACGGGTAAATTTATAGCTGCAAATGAGATGGGCTGCTTGAGTTAAAGTTTTCCTGTTGTCCCTTGTCAGGAACTCAGACTCTATGATAGGTCTTTGGGAAGTCCTAGTAGTCTTTAAACATGATAATAGCCGTTTGCCAAGTTAAATTCTGGCAACCTCCTCTCAATTTCTCTTTAACCCTCGTCATCACAGGATCTATCAGAATTCATTGACAAGTGAAGAGAGATTCTCAGAAGAATTACCAAAAACATCATCAATTAGCTACAAAATTCTCAGAATTAGTGTTGCAATTCTCCGGTCAGGTCTCACCTGAAACTTCCTCATCTGTTTAATGATACACGAGACTCATGAACCAGCTAAGCCATAGTCTTTAATTGGTAGACCTTCCTTACCCAGGGGCTGAACCTTGTGGAGAGTCTTCCTTGTTCTGGAGCCCACTCAGAGATGGGATCCTTTCAGATTATTTGGTAAATAAATTAGGGGCGTATGTCCCAAACAGGAACATGTTTCCAATACAGTGAATTCAAATGGCCCCAGAAAGCACATGCTTCCTTCGTAATGCTGAAACATCATACAATGAAATCTTCGCTGTGAAAAGTGTAATGTTATACCACAGACTTTGCTAAATTGACAAGATTTTAGAGTTTCATGATGCTACTGTAACATATGTACGTATTTGTGATAGGATCCCACAGTTCAACTCCTACAGACACATATATACCTAAGAGAAATAATGATATGGGTTCACACAAAGATTTGTAGGCAAATGTTCATTATGGCATTGCTCATGACAGTAAAAAATGTGGAATAAACCAAATTTTCACTAAATAGTGAATGAATAAATGTATGGTATATCCATACAATATAATATTATTTGGCAAAAAAAAAAAAGTAATGAAGTATAGATACATGTTACAACTTGGTTGAATCCTCAGTATTTTATGCTCATTAAAAGATCAGACACAAAAGGCTACCACATATTATATGGTCTCATTATATGACATCTACCAAAAAGGCAAATGAATAGACGGAAAGATTTGTAATTACCTCAGGCTGAGAGTAGGAATAGGGGAGTGAATAAAATTATAATGAAGTTTCATTGCGGGGTGATGAAAATGTTCTAAAATCTGATTGTGGTAATGGTTACACACTGTGAGGATTAACTAAAAATTATTGACTTTTACACTTAAAAGAAGTGAATTTTATAGTGTGTAAATTATACCTCAACTGCACTGTTTAAAAATTCTATACTATAGAAGATATTTTCATGAAGTTCTTATTAATTGAAGAGTATAAATAATCTATTTTATCTATATTTTAAAATCATAAATGGTACTTCATTGATAGAATACTAAGTCTCAAATCTTTAGTGGAGTTACATTAATTGTTGTCTAGCCAGGACTGGCTAAATAATATTGATAAGCCTTTTTGTGTATTAAAAACAGGTGGATTTAAATCAAGAAATTTTTACTCAAGTGAAAGAAGAGTTGGTAAACCAGAGAGGAGAGTGAATCACCGATTAGTGCAAAGTCCCTTTCACACTGAAATATCACCTAACTCAGTGAGAACTGCTTTTATCAAATAGTCCAAAAACAGCCTATGCTGGCATGGATGCACAGGGAAAGGAAAACTCGTGCACTGTTTGTGAGACTGCAAAGTAGTACAATCTCTATGGGAAGTTATAGGGAAACACCTCAAAGAACTAAAAGTTCACCTATCATTTAATCCAATACTGATTATATCCCAAATTGGGTATACATCCAAAGGGAAAAAAGTAAGTCATTTTCTCACGAAGACATGTGCACTCAAATGTTTATTGCAGCACAATTCACAATCGCAAATTTGTGGAACTAACCCACGTACCTACCAATAAATGAGTGGATTAATGAAGTATTGTAGGCTGGGCACCCAAAGCTCAGCAGTTAGGGTGCTGGCCACATGTTCCGGAGCTGGTGGGTTCGAACCGAGCTTGGGCCTGCCAAACGACAACAACAAAAAAAAAAGAAAAAAAATAGCTAGGCATTGTGGCAGGCACATGTAGTCCCAGCTACTGGGGAGGCTGAGGGAAGAGAATCACCTAGCCCAAGAGTTTGAGGCTACTGTGAACTATGACACCATAGCACTCTATGGAGGGGTGACAAAGTGAGACTCTGTCTCAATAAAAATAAAATAAAATAAAATAAAATAAAATAAAATAAAATAAAATAAAATAAAATGTTTTTAATAAAATAAAAAATATATATACACACATACATACATACATACCATGGAGTATACTCAGAGTATACTCAACCATAAAAATAATAATAATAGCAAACTAATACCTTTAGTAACAACCTGTATGGAACTGAAGACCATTCTTTTAAGTGAAGTTTCACAGAAAGGAAAAAGTAGGAATGGGTCTAAATGGCAAAAACACCCAGAATTGGAACACTGAAATTTAAACTATTTTGTCACTTGTAACAAACTGAAGGTTTTGCTCATACCACTCTGCATAACACCACATGTTCTCTATGCTCTGTTACTTCATGCTAGACATCTCTTCCCATTCTTTTTGCTTTAAGCCCATCTCAGAATTCACATTCTTCTATGAAGACTTTATTCACTACACACACACTCAGTGATAACATATTGCTATAAAACTACTGTATAAAGCAGGGGTCCTCAAACTTTTTTAACAGGGGGCCAGTTCACTGTCCCTCAGACCATTGGAGGGCTGGACTATAGTTTAAAAAACAAACAAACAAAAAAAAAACTATGAACAAATTCCTGTGCACACTGCACATATCTTATTTTGAAGTAAAAAAACAAAATGGGAACAAATACAATATTTAAAATGAAGAACAAGTAAAGTTAAATTAACAAACTTACCAGGATTTCAATGGGAACTATGGGCCTGCTTTTGGCTAATGAGATGGTCAATGTTCCGTTCCATATTTGTCACTGCTAGTTGTAACAAGTGATGCAAGCGTGCATCAGTTAGTCTAGATCTGGTTGGAGATTTCAGATGTTTCATTCTGGAAAAAGTATGTTCACAGACATAAGTGCTTCCAAAGATGGTTGCCATTTTGAGTGCATGGTTCCTGAGATTAGAATATGTCTGAGAGGGGAGAGATGTATAGAAATTAGGAAGGCTGCTTGACTTGAATGCGTCTTTCAGAGAGTCACAATTCTGCAGTTCAGCCTTTTCCATTTGGTAAATTGTATCCACATTTTCAATGTCAATAGAAAACGGGTCACAGAAAAGATGTATGTCCTGTTCATGGAGATGAAGTTCTTTAAATCTAAATTGGAACTCCTTTTGCAACTTTTCCAGTGAATCCACACATGTTTTATTTGGGAATGCAACCAATGGATTTTTCGTGAATAGATTTTGAGTTGTGGGGAGATGGCAGAAATTTTCCTCCTTCACTTGTTTGATGAGGAGGCCTAATTTTACTTCAAATGCTTTCACATGTGATTGCCTATCACAGATGAGCTTCCCCTTTCCTTGAAGTTGCACATTGAAACTGTTGAGTGAGTAGCTCTGTACATCTGTCAGAAAGGCAAGGTGCCATTTCCATTCTGCATCATTGAGCTCTGGTACTTGTTTTTTGAAAGCAGAAAAGCTGTAATCTGTATAAGGAGGTCATAGAAATGTTTCAAAATTCTCCCTCGACTCAGCCAATGGACTTCTGTGTGGTATGAAACATCTTCACAGGCAACATTTAGCTCAGACAGAAATTTCTGAAATTGTCTGTGGTTTAGTGCATTACCTCTAATGAAGTTAACACAAGATGTTCCAGTTTTCATAACAGAGTCCCACTTCAGTGATTTACTACACAGCGTTTGTTGGTGGATGAGGCAGTGTATGACTATTGGATGAGAATGGTTATGTTTGTTCATCTCTTGGTTAATGTGAGCAATTACTCCTTTCTTAGACCCCCACCATGCTAGGAGCACCATCAGTTGTCACACTGGCTAGTTTTGCCCAGTCCAGCTCCAAACTATTCACAGTTTGGCAAACCTTTTCATAAATATCCTCTCTTGTAGTTGTTCCTTTGATACTTTGCAGTGCAGCAAGCTCTTCTGTGACTTAGAAATAGTCATCTGTACCACAAATAAAAATTAGAAGTTGTGCAGAATCATGAACATCATTACTTTCATCAAGTGCCAAGGAAAAATAGAAAATGTTTTTGGCGGAGTTTTGCAAATGCTGATGCAAATTGTCTCCCTTTTCTTTATCCTTCATGTAATTGAGGGTCCTAAAAGACTCACTGTACTAAAAAAATAGGCCTTTTCTGGACACATCTCTTTGAAAGATGTCTTTCTCTTTGAAACAGAAAGAAGGCATTCTTTAACAAATTCTCTCTCCACGAGTGGTCTGCCAGTGCACCCTATTATCTTGGCAACTTGAAAACTTGCTCACAGTGATGAAGTATTTAGCTGTTTCTGCTTCACAAAAGTATTTTGCTGAGTTATCAATGTATATTTCAGTTTTAATATTTTATCTTTTCTCACTTCTCCAACCAAACTATCATATTTATCTTTACGTTGAGTTTGATAATGTTGATGCAAATTGTATTCTTTGAACACAGACGCTATATTCTGGCATATCAAATGCACAGCTCTTTCCTTGTACTGTATGAAAAAGTACTCATAAGTCCACTGTTCTTTGAATATCCTACACTCCAAGTCAATTTTTCTGTTTCTTGATATCATTGTTTCCTACCAATATATATATACAGTGCTCCAAAAACAATATACCAGCAATAACTTTGCGCACACGGAGACATATAGACTGCTCTAGCCGTCAATGCAGTCTGATCAGTGCCCATCAATGCAGCCTTGCCAGTCCACATCATTTCAGCCTCGCCAGTGCCCATATGGTGGAACTCTGCTTTTAACTCAGGCTCACACTGGTATGGTGCAGGAACAGGCATGATTACAGAGCTGGTTCCTCCACCACCTTTCCAGTTCACACTACCCTGTGTGAACCACACTGCGATCTGTGAACTCGCACAGGAATTCCACTGCAGGAAAAAAGAAGGCACATATGCCTTTTTTCTTCTGAATCTAATGCGAATTCAGGCATACAAGGATATGGCTGAACTTGCACTGCTCAGAGATCACAACAGTGTGAACAGGGGCTTACACAGCACACAACATACAACATCATACACAACTGAATATCAATCAGAATATAAATGCACTTACTGGCAATTAAATTGGGTTTCCTACTCCTTGGCTGTCTGCAGAGCCAGATTAAGTTCCCATGGGGCCCTAGGCAGATTACCAGTTTGGAGGCCCCATGCGATAACACTGAGCACTGACCATTTGAGATAACACTGACTGCTGACAATTTGCATTAATACTGAGTGCTAATAATTAGCATTAACACTGAGTACTTACAATTATCATAATCACTGAGCACTGACTATTTGCATTAGCTCTGAACGCTGACCATGTGCATTACCTCTGAGCACTGACAATTTACATTAGCACTGAGCACTATTTGCATTATCACTGTGATGCAACCCCCCTAGAAACTACCCCCAACCAACCAACTTAAAAAAAAAAAGACTTTTCTAACTTCAAAAAAAGGCTCTTCTAACTTCAAAAAAAGGTGCCCCCTCTCTGCAAAAAAAAAAAAAAAAAAAAGACCTCCTAACTTTAGGAAAAAAAGGCCACCCTTAACTGCAAAAAAAGGGCCCTCCTAACTGCAAAAAAAAAATCCTAACTTGTTCTTACCTAGGTCCTTAGGCAGCAGCAGGCTCTGCACAGGCAACCTGGTGACTCCTCCAACACCAAAGACTGAGGAGTTAAGAAACAGAAGGAGGGGCGGGGAGAGACTGAGAGAAAGAGCAGAGTCGGAGAGTAGGAGGGGAATTAGAGAGTGTGGGGCACATTCCACACATGTGCACTGCGGTCCCGACAGTGGGTTACTAAGCAGGACGGCAATAATACTCAGCGGGAGAGACAGAGAAAAGGAAAGGAGTTGGAGAATTGGTGCACATTCCACACATGCACACTGCGGGCCAGCCCAGGACAAGTTGGCTACTAAGCAGGACAGGCAGCTATGGCAAAAATACCCAGTGGGCTGGATAAATGTCCTCGGTGGGCTGCACGTGGCCCGCAGGCCGTAGTTTGAGCACCCCTGGTATAAAGGATGTACTCTATCATTCAACCAGCAAATAAATTCCTATTTCTCCATTTTTAAATTATTTTGTGTTTAAACTTTTCCAGCGTATCATTACTACCATAAAGGCAAGAAATATACCATAGATACTAATATTCAGAATAGCTAACAAATATAATGTCCACAAGTTTTTAAAATCTGTTATAAAAAGGATGTTTGTTTCCCAGAGTCTGTGAAGGCTGAAATTAAAGGGCAACTTTTAACACATTATGGGAAATTAATATTTATGTTTTCTTTTGTGCTTCCATCTGTTAATTTTAGTGTGAAGATATTCCTCAGACTTGGGAAGTTTAATTTCCTCTTGAACTAATATAAAGGCATAAAGCACCACCCTCATGCTAACATATGCTAACATATGTTTTTTTCTTATCATTTTATTCATACCACTCAAAGAGTAGAATAAACCAGGTAATGTGACAAGTACTCTAAAGGATATGTAATACATAGAATAGTATGAACTGAATTAGTAGCCACCAGAAATAATAGTGTAGCTCCACGTCCAGGGAGCGGTTGTTGAAATAAACTTGGAAGAGCCAATAGATTGCTAGTGTGGAGAGAGCAGAATGATAATTACATTCCTAGGAATATAGGAATCATGTATTAAATTACACCCATGGTCCACCCACTATAACGTTTATTTGTTAACAGGAGTTCCACAAACAAAAAGGGGGTTCTATTTTTTCTGTAATAGTCATGTATGGCTCTACCTTTTATAAATCAATCCATATGTTTGTGTAATCTATCACATATCCTACCAGTCAGTACATCGCTTGTTGCCCTGTACTCTGTAAGTTTATTGCCTATTGCACAAAGTAGTTTATTTCCCATGAAATCAGAGCAAATAAATGCAGTCTTAAAAGAGTCTAGGTCACCAGATTCAAAAGATGCCAGTGTTACTTCTTTGCCAATCTATTCTCTGTTGTCATTTGTCCTTTTCATAGGAACTGTTTGTCAATCAACGTGACTTGGTCTTTTGCTATCAGGTTTATTCTTTGTTTTGAGACCAGCTGGTAATTTTAGCAGCAGCCATCAGTTAAATAATGAAAAACATAAGACTGAAGATAGAAATGTCAATCATTTTAATTTAAGAATTTACTAATTGTGTATTTATATTGTAAAAGGTTAATAAGTTTTCTCTACAAATTTTTCCAGGAAGATTAACAATTTTCTTGATTTACACAGCTAGTAATTTGCAAATAAGTGTTAGACCGTGAAACACAATGAAAAGGATGGATTGGAAGAGGAAATGAAGCATTTCTATGTAGCCAAGCAAAGCGAAAAACACAGTCAAACTAATTAGTCCAGTTGGCTAATGAATTTTTTAATGAATTACCTGGACAGATGCACTGTTAGCTTGGGGGCATAATCCAAGATACACACTGGGCTGAACTTTTTCAGCTACCTAAGTAGTTGTAGCATGCCAAAATTTACTCAAGATGATCATGGCCTTACTTTCATACAGGTAACTTAGCTTTTATATCCAATCGTGTATCAATGATAGCTTGGTGTAATTATGTGTAATAGCTAGCATTATATCCATGAACACTATCTTTGTAAAAGTATGAACAAGGTAGATTAAAATATCTTTAAAGTATATCGATATCTGGTCTCTTTGCCTTTCCTTTGATGTGAACCTGGGGACCCTGTCACTGCCTATGGTGACTATATCTTGTCCTTAAGCCTGAATCTTGCTCTTGCTCTGTAAGTCTTTCTCTTTCTCAATAAACTTTGTTTCAAGGTTGCCTTAAAAAATAAAATAAAGTTTATATCTTTCAAAGATGACCTGTGTGAACTGATTACTTTTCTGTGAGAATTGAGATAGCTCAGATGACATAATGGAAGAATTTATTATTTGAATTATTAGAGTATTAATACTATTTTAGGTTTAAAAAGTATTCAATCTCATTATGTGTTGTAAAGAGTGTTATCTGGAATCATAGAAAGAACCAGGGTCAAAATGAAATTCCACACTTAAGAGAACCTTTAAATCTTCTACTTGAGTTTCAATATTGAAGCTTCTCAAAATTAATCAGAATATATTAGAATATAATTATGTAGCAATTCTTTATGCAGAAAGTTCAAATGCAAATATTGCCTCTTTGCTGAGGATAGAGATTGGTTAGGTAAGAGAATTGCAATTTAAGTGAGAATATTATATTCTTACTCATTTATTAAAATTAATGTAATTATTAAGTAGCTAATTAATTAGCTGGAAGTATGACTTGTTCTATTATTCATTAAAGGTAAAAATTCTTCCCAGAATAAAGGTTTAAAAAAAAAAAAAAGATTGAAAGATTCTATAAAAGCACTGTTAGAAAGGTGGTAGATAATACCTACCACTGGAAAATGTACTAACTTAAATAGTAAAGTAGTAAAAGTTGTAATTTAAATAGTTTTGATTGCAACAAATAGCGAGAATGGAAATAGGTGGATTCTACCATTGCTAACTTATTCAGAAGAAGGTTGCTTTATTTAAGAGAAACAGTTGTAATGTCATCATAAGCTCTGAGGCCATGAAATCGAGCTTTTCATATTAAAACTAATTTCTGGTTTTAATATTTACATTACTATATATATATAGTATATATATAGATATGTACATATACATACATATACATCTTGAAATGGGACCAGAAATATTAGGCACAGAAATTAGTTATATAATATATATATTGTATGTATTAGAAATTATATTTTCTAATATATATATAAATATATTTCCTAATATATATTAGAAATTAGTTATATAATATATATTTCTAATTTCTGTGCCTAATATTTCTGGTCCCATTTCAAGATAGCTGCAGCTGACTTACTAATGCTGACTTTACCACATTGCCTTAGCCATTTTGTGGAGGGGTCTGCAGACATACATTGACTAGAATCTGAACACTGTTCTTTGTGGATCTGGATACTGATCATCTAGCTATTTGGGTTTGAAATTTTCATCTTTCTACTAGATCACCTATGTATTACACTAGTTTTACATAACTATTAATTATGTATTTGTTAATCATCCATTGTTAGAACCACAGATCTTTATCCTCCTGGGGAGAAGTTCTGTTTTCCAATGACTCCAGAGCCCATCACTATTAATAGTATGTGGATCCATCATTCTGGTTTTATTTTGCTTTCTGGTATTTTAGGTATAAAAATTAGAAAACACTGAATAATTTGCCTATCATTGGCAAACATCACTAAGTAAAATGTTGTTCAAACAAATCATAACAGCCTTTTTTTCTAATTTTATAATTAGTAATTAATTTTCTATAATTTTTCTGCATATAAGTATTTACCATTCTGTACTACACATTAATTACTAAACAGCAGTGTTGTAGACTATTAAGCCAAAAGGGACCTCAGGTATTCATCATTTCACAGTGAGAAAATTAAAGTACACAGAGATAAAATATCTAAAGAAAGGAGTAAATAAATGAATGAATGAATAAATTAATAGTAGTTAAATCTATGTTAGTCAATCTTATATCCAGCCATCCAGAACCCAGATTATTTAGTTTAGTTCAGTTTAGTTTTCTTTTGGTTTGCTTTGAGTTTGTTTGTTTTACTTTAAGAAAAGAAATGGTTATTTTATAAAATCAAATAAATCAACAAAACTATACCTTATTAATTTATATTGTTAAAATATTGATTAGCGACTTTTGAATTTATCTTTCTGCTGTAACTATCCAGGGGACAACTGCATGCAAAGATTACTTAGAGTGAGATGGAGATATGTTTATTGATACTGGTTACTTCCTCCCGATGGCTGTGTGGTGGTGCTCACTTTTACATGAAATTCTTCCTCATTTCAGTAGGTATCTCTCCTTTTCAACGAAGTACTCTTCTTCCCACCCTACTTGTGATTTTACTCTCAATTCACTGTAAAACCCATTTGCACCTTACCCTATCGTTCCTTAATAACTAGAGAGAAGCCCAGAAAAATTATTTTTATTTATTTATTATTTGTTTGTTTGTTTGTTTATTTCAGGTTATTGTGAGGGTACAAACAACCTGGTCTCAGGTTTTGAATCTGTTAGGTAGAATACCTCTTTAGCTGTGTGCTTCACCCAAAAGGTGTGCCAGACACCCCTACCCTGTCCCCTTAAAGAGGAACACACCAAGCACCCCTTTTCTCCCCCCTCCTTTGATCCCTCTCCTCCTAATTTGAATAGAATTAAGTTTTTCTCCTATGTAGGCATATATTAGATTGTCTACTGGCTTCATATTAGTATTGAGTGTATTGGATATTTGCTTTTCTATTCTTCTGATATTTTACTAAGAATAATGTGTTCCAATTCTATCCAGGTTAATACAAAAAGTGTAAAGTCACCATTTTTTCTTACAGCTGAATAGTATTTCATGGCATACATATACCACAGTCTGTTAAATTACTCCTGAGTTGATGGGCATTTAGGTTATTTGCACATCTTGGCAACTGTAAATTGAGCTGTGATAAACATTTGAGTGCAAATGTCTTTATGATCAAGTAATTTTTTTTTCTTCTGGGTAGATGTCTAGTAGTGGGATTGAAGGGTCAATTAGGCTCAATTAGAGTGGCCTCTTCTTTCCTAATAGGCTGTGTTAGTGTGCAGTCCCACCAACAGTGTAAAAGTGTCCTTCTGTCTCCACCCCTGTGCCAGCATCTGCAAGTCTGGGACTTTGTGGTGTGGGTTCTTGTCACTGGGGTTAAGAGTTATCTCAGGTGGTTTTGATTTGAATTTCTCTGATGAACAGGGCAATAAGCATTTTTTAATATATTTTTTAGTCATTCATCTGTCTTCCTCAGAGAAGGTTCTATTAATGTCTCTTCCCCAGTAATAGACGGGATTGTTTGCTTTTTTTGTTCTTGTTGATGATTGAGTCTTTTATAGATCCTAGTTATCAAGCCTTTGACAGATTCATTACATGCAAATAACTTTTCCCATTCTGAAAGCTGTCTATTTGCTTTATTTATTGTGTCCTTAGCTGAACAAAAGGTTTTCAGTTTCATTAAGTTGCATTTGTTTATATTTGTTGTTGTTGTGATTGCCTGCTGCTGAAGTCTTCTTCATAAAATCTTTCCCCAGACTGATATCCTCAAGAATTTTTCCCACATTCTTCTAAAATTTGTATCATTTCATGTCTTAGATTAAAATCTTTTATCCATCTCAAGTAAATTTTTGTAAGTGGTGAAAGGTGCATGTCCAGTTTCAATATTTTACATGTGGTTATCAAGTTCTCCTAGCACCATTTGTTGAATAGGGATTCTTTTCCCCAGTGAATGCTTTTGTTGGATTTATAAAAGATCAGATGGCTATAAGAGATTGGTTTCATCTTTTGGTTTTCTATTCAGTTCCATATGTCTATGTCTTTATTTTTGTGCAAATACCATGCTGTTTTGATCACTATGTACTTGTGATAAACTTAAAGTCTGGTAGAGTGATGTCTCTAGAGTTGTTTTTATTACAAGAATAGCCTGGGATACATAGGTTTTTTTCTGGCTCCATACAAAATGAAGAACTATTTTTTACATTTCTTCAAAGTATGATCTTGGTATTTTAGTGGGGATTGCATTGAATATGTTGATTTCTTTGAGTAGTATAGACATCTTAACAATGTTGGTTTTCCCAACCAAGAGCATGGTATGTTCTGTCATTTGTTGATGTTTTCTGCTATTTCTTTTCTTCGAGTTTCATAGTTCTCTTTGTAGAGGTCCTTGTCCTCTATTGCTATGTATAGTCCTATGCATTTCATTTTCTTTGAAGCTATTTTGCAGGAATTTGTATCTTTTATTAGTTCTTGACTTGGCTATAATTGGCATACACAAAGGCTTCTGATTTGTAGACATTGATTTTATACCCTGAGACATTACTGTATTTCTTGAGTTTTGTGGTTAAGTCTCTGAGGTTTTGAAGTAGATCATATTGTGATCAGAGTGAGCGTTTGACCTCCTCTATCCCCATTTGGATGCCCTTTATATCCTTCTCTTGTCTGACTGCATTAACTAGAACTTCCAGAAATATGTTGAATACTAGTAGTGATAGAAGAATTCCTTGTCTGGTTATTAATCTAAGTAGAAAGCTTTCAGTTTTAATCCATTCAGTATGATATTAGCTTTGATTACATGTGGAATTACATTTATGTATTTGCATCTTAGGATTGAAGCCTACTTGTTCATGATGTATAATTTTTTTTAATATATAGCTATAATCTATTGATTAAGATTTTATTGAGTATTTTTGCTTCAATATTCATTAGTGAAGTTGGTCTGTAGTTCTCCTTTTTAGTTAAGTCCTTTCCTGGTTTTGGTTTCAGAGTGATGTTTGCTTCATAGAACAAGTTGGGGAAGGTGTCTTCCTTCTCAATGTTTTGGAATAGGTTCTGCAGTACAGAGACAAGCTTATCTTTGAAGGTTTGACAGAATTTTGGTGTGAAGCCATCTGGTCCAGAGGTTTGTTGTTGTTGTTGGTAGATTTTTTAATTATTTCTTCAATCTTAATGCTTGATATTGGTCATACAAGAGATCTATTTCTTCCTGGTTAAGTCTAAGAAGATGGTATGATTACAGATATTGGTTCATTTCCTACACATAGTCAAATTTCTTGGTGTAATTTCTTATAGCAGTTAAGAGATAATCTCTTATATCTTAGTAGTAGCTGTTGTTATTTCCCCTTTTTCATTTAAGTTATTAAAGATTTTACTTTTTTGCTTCTAGTTAATCTGATCAAAGGTTTACTGATTTTATTTTTCTTTTGAGAGAACCAACTTTATGCTTCATTAATTTTCTGAATGATTCTTTTGTTTTCAATTTCATTTACTACTAATTTAATTTTGGTTATTTCTTATCATCTGCTGGGTTTGGGATTGGATTACTTTTACTTTTCCCTTTCTGTAAGATGATTCATTAGATTATTGAAGTGCTTTCTTTCTTTTTCTTGAATATAGGCATAGAATATGTTAAATTTCCCTCTTCAGACTGCTTTTGCAGTATTGCACAGGTTTGGGTAACTTGTAGCTTCATTGTTGTTTGAGGAATTTAATAACTCCCTCCTTTCTCTACCTTAACACACCTGTCATTAAGCATGAGGTTGTTTAATTTTCATGCCTTTATTTGGGTATGATAATAGTTTTTGGAGTTGAGTTCCACCTTTATTGCCTTGTGGTTTGAGAAGATACAAGAATAACATCAATTGTTTTAATTTTGTTGAGGTTTGATTTGTGACCTGTGATTTGAATATGATTTATATGATTTATATGATTTATTTTGAAGTATGTTCCATGGGCTGATGAGAAGAACATATATTCCTTAGCTTTGGGATGGTGAGTTTTGTATGTGTATTAAGGCAATTTGTTCTAGAGTTGCATTTAAATCCTTTGTATCTTTGTTGCTTAAATGATCTGTCCAGTTCTATCAGAGGGGCTTTAATGTCCCTAGGTATTATGATATTATAGGATATTATATTACTCATGCCAATCAAGGTCTGTTTCATAAATATGGGAGTATTTAAGTTGGGTGCATAAATATTTAGAATTCAAATATCCTCTTAATGTATTGTTCCCTTGATGAGTATGAGGCAAACATCTTTGTCTTTCTTAATTTTAGTTACTTTAAATCCATTGCTATCTGGAAATAGGATTGCAGACTCCTTTCTTCTAGTTTCCATTTGCCTGACATATCATTTTCCAGCACTTTACCCTGAATTTTGTTTTGTCTTTCAAGGTTTGGTGTTTTTTTTGTTTGTTTGTTTGTTTGTTTTATTTTGTTTTAATCCAATTAACCAGCCTGTGCCTCTTTGGTGGACAAGTAAAGCCATTAACATTTATTAAGATAATTGATAAATGTAGAATTCTGTTCATCTTATTTTATGAAGATCTATTGCTTAATTTTATGTTTTTTCCATTATAAAAGCTAAGTTTGTCCTTTAGTTTTGGGTGTTTACTTTGTTTATGGTCCATTGTGATGCTCAGTGTGGAGAATAGGTTTAAGTATTTTTTATAGAGCTGGTCTTGTGGTAAGTTTCCTCAATGATTGCATATCAATAAAATATTTTATTTCTCCATCAACTTTGAAGCTTAGTTTAGCAAGAATTTGGGGCTGAAATTTTTTTTTTAAAGAAGGTTAAAGATAACCATTATCTTCTGGCTTGGAAAATTTCAGTTGAGACATCTGCTGTCAACTTAGTGAATCTGCAACTGTAGGTTGGTTGGCAGTTACTCTTGGCTGTTTGCAGAATTTTCTTTCATCTTGACTTTGGACAGGTTCATGACAATGTGTCTTGGAGATCTTCTAGTTGTGTTGAGACAATCCAGAGTTTGATATCCCTCTAAAAGGAGTGTTTCAGAATCTTTACTGATATTTGGAAAGTTGTCATTAATAGTATCTTCCAGGAACACTTCCATTCCTTTGGGACATTCTTCATCCCCTTCAGGAATACCTATCATTCTTATGTTTGAATGCTTTATGAAGTTCCATAATTCTCTGAGTGAATATTCTGCTTTCTCTCTATTTTATGCCTCTTTAACTACCTGGATTAGTTCAAAAACATTATCTTCTACCTCTGAGATTCTTTCTTCTGCATGGTCTAATGTGTTATTAATACTTTCTACTGCATCTTTAAGTTCCCTGATTGACTTCTTTAGGTCCTTAAACTCTGCCATATCTTCTCTATACTTTTCATATATCTTTCATCAACTTTTTTGTTTTGTTTTTCCACTTTATAATCAATATCCCTTTCCTTCTTCTCCATCCATATTTTAAACTACCTTTCTGTCATTTCCTTTAATTCTTTATAAATAGAATCATCTGTGTTAGCTACCTTATAATACCTTAGGGGAGGTGCTCTATTGCTGTTTTTTCATATTATTAGAATTTTTGTATTGGTTCCTCCTCATGTATGTTTTCTTCTTGTTCATTTCCTTTCCCTACTTTTTTTCCCTTGGTACTTCCCTTTAAATTATCTTGCTTCGGAGCTTAACTGTTGAAGTGACCTTTTGGTAAAAGGCCAAAAGGAAGATAAGGGTAAACAGTGAGAGGGGAGAAAGAAAAGAAAAAGATAAAGAAAGGGAGAAAAAAGGAAGGCAATATGTTTCATATATATAAATATATATAAGAAATATGCTTACTAGTGAAAATATTCAACTCATTATATGCAGTAATCCCATAATAGATGAAATTGTAATGGTTAAATGAGTATTTTAATTACATTTACTGATGTGCTTGATAGACTCAACCAACATATTTTGGAAATTCTATATCACATAAATAAATATAGTTCCTCAGATATACAAATGTACCCAGTTTTTGAAGTGATAAGGTAAATATGGATTGAATTGAATTCATGCAGTAGGAACCAAATTATAAATTCAGTCTCTCATTCCCAACATTTGAGGATGATAATTGATGTGTTATGTGGAATAGATATGTTTTAGTATTGGATAGACCACAAGCTATGGTCATTAGAGTAGAAGAAAAGAGGAGATATTTTTGAATATTGAGTTGGAAAATAGCATGTTTTATTCATTTCTAGGTAGGTAAATGTACTGATAAGGTGTGGCATACATGAAGGTTTAGGTAAAATCTAAAGTGATAGAAGACAATAAGAAATATAAATTTTACAACTGATAGTTATATATCAGTACCTGATATAAAAAAAACAACAACAAAAAATCAATGAGTTAAATCTTCAGTAATTGAAGACAGAAAAATTGATATTACCAATAAGATGAACAGGGAAATAATAGACTACACAACCCTTGTAAATAATTACTGGTAGTGAAATAATAAAGATTCAATGTTTGTGTCATGAAGGCTCAGAATGAAATAATAAAGAGAATGAGAATAAAAAGCATTTGAAGAAATAACAGCCTCAAACTTATAAATTATGTAAAATTACATTTATTAAAAATAAACATACAAATATAACAAGCTAAAAAATAATTTCAAATAATTACATACTGAAACTTCTGAAATTTTAAGAAAAAGAAAAAGAACTTGAAAAAAGTAAATACTTAAGGGTAAATAAATTTGAATGGCAGCAAATTTACATCAGAAACCATTGAGGCAAGCAAGTGACACATGCCTTAGGTGCTGGAGGGGAAAAATAATTGTCACCTCTAAATTTTATATACAGGGAAAATATTTCACTCCTCTAGAATAAAAGGGAAGTCAAAACATTCTCAGGTGAAGAGAACATGTGAATAGCAAAGGTAGTGCCTAAGACAAATTCTCTAAAGAAAAATAAATGAAATAAATATTGGGAGAAATAAAATAAAGAAATGGAATTAGCAAAACTATTAGTAAATGACATAAATGTTCTTCTTCTTTTGCATTGTCTACATAATGTTTGTTAATTAAAGCAAAAATTGTTAACACTGTCTGATGTCATCTAAGTGTTATGTATAGGAGATATTTAAGGCATATATATAATAAATAAGAGAGGATACAGTTGTGTAAATAGAGGTAACATTTCATATATCACTTAAATTGGCCAATGTCAATATTGATAGTCTGATGTAATATCCAGAATAACCACATAAAGCGATACAAAAAGAAACACTCCAAAATTAAAATTCTAATGAAGGTTCTAGCAATCTACAAAAATAAAACAAATGATAAAGAGAGCAAAGAAAAAAAGAAAAGTGAATAATAAATGCATTCCCTAATAAAGAAATAATTATATTAAATGTTAAAAGTCTAAATAAACATGCCAAGTAAAAAAACAGAGACCAGTAAAATGAATAAAAAACATGAATCTCCAATACATACTATCTATAAGATTACCTGAAATGTAAAGATAAAAGTGGGTTGAAGGTAAAACAATGAAAAAGGAAAACATGCAAATATTAATAAAAAGAAAGAAAGAGTGGCTCTATTAATAACAGATAAAATATACTTAAAAATAGAAATATTACATAATTATAAAAAGGTTAATCCTCCAAGAAGACATAGCAATACTAAATGCTTATTCACCAAGCAAAACACCTGAAAATACATAGCACGTGAAACAAGAACTTCCTGAAACCAAAGGAGAAATGTACAAGTACCCACAATTATATTTAAAAAGTTCAACACTGATCTCAACAATTAATAGAACAACCAGAATAGAAAATTGGTCAGCTTATAGAGCTCAATATCCTCAAGTAAGAGAAAATAATTGACATTTACCTAATACCCCACCTACAACGGGTGCTTACTTTGCATATACTCAACAAATCAAGCCAGAAAAACTATACCTTGGATTACAACACAAAGCTCGGTAATACTTGTAAAATTTAAAATCACGTAGAGTACGTTATCAGTTTTTAATGAAATAAAGCTAAAACTTAACTATAGATAGATAAATAAAAAATCTCCAAACACTTGAAACTTAAACAACACACTTCTAAATGATCTGTGGAACAAGGAGTAATTCTCAAGGGGGGAAAACCATACATTGAACTTAATGAAAATAATCACTGAACATTGAATTTAATGAAAATAAGAAAACAATGTATTAAAATATGTAAAACATAGTTAAACAGTGTCGAGAGGTTAGGATTTGTATCTGTAAATGCTTACATAGAAAAAGAAGTCTCCATACACTAAACACATCTCAATTACTTTGGAAGAAATAGCAAAACAAACCTAAAGCAAAAACAAAATAAAAATAGATATAAAAACAGAAATCATGGAATGGAAGACAAAAACAATAGAGATTTCAATGAATTAGGAACTGTGCTTTTGGAAAGACTAACACTATTGACACACTTTAGAGAGACTGACTAAGCAAAGCATAAAAGAGACTAGTCACAAATTATTCATATGAGTTGGGAAAACAAAGAAATGTCACCACAGGGCCTAAGGCATCAAAAGTCCAATAAGAGAAGGCAAAAACAACTCTAATACATAAACCTGGCCTTCTAATTTGTATCTTTTTTCTGCCTGCCATATTTTTCTTATTTATTTGATAATGTTCCCTATTGTGTTCACTGTTTCCCTTTTTCTAAAAGTATTAACTGAGTGTTGGTCATTCCATACTTCCCACGGCACTGATCCTATCTTTAGAATGTTTAGAATAGTCTCTCTCTTTACATATAACTTCCATCTACTAGTTAATATTTTAATGTGTCTGTTAAGATTATATCATATTTAAAACATTAAAAAAAAACAATTTTGAACATTATTTTAATGAGAATATTAGAAATTTGCTTTTAGTGATAATGAATTATACACAGTTATTAGCTATAATCAGCATTGTGTGCTGGTTATCTAAAAGAAATATATCAAACTTATTTCTTCTCACTGAGGCTTCATACACTTTGACTACCATCTTCCCCCTCCTCTCACATCCCAAGCCTCTGGAAACCAGTATTCTGTCCTCTGCTTCTATGAGTTCAATAGCTTTAGATTCTACATATAAGTGAGAACATGCAATATTTGTCTTTCTGTGATTGTCTTAGTATAGTGTTCACTATTTCCTTTTATCAAAAACTTATTTCCTTTCAGAAGATTTCTTCCTAGTTTATCATGCCCATTTCCTGCAACTATGGAATTTTCTCCAGCAACTAGTTAATTATTCAAAATTCACTTATATTTTAGAATGAAACAGAGATGCCTATCTCAGAGCCTTCTATATGAACATGTGTAGTTTGTGATAGCAAGGAGTTGGTGGTTATACTTTTGGATTCAAATTGCCATGAATTTTCTCTCATGTAAGAGTGGTTTAATTCCTAAGGGTGCTATGACAAATTACCACCAAGTAATTGCTTTGTTTTTTAAATCAACAGAAATTTATTCTTTAACAATTCCAGAGGACTGAAGTCCTAAATCAAGGTGTCAGTAGGGCCACACTCCCTGGAGCCTCTATGGGAGATTTATTTCTGCCTCTTCCATATTCTGGCACCTCCAAGCAGTCCTTGACGTTCCTCGGTTGGGGACTGCAGAACCCCATCTTCTGCCTCCATATGGAGGTGGCTCTCTCTTCTATATCTGTGCTTTTTATCAAGGTGCTTTTGGTTTTATTTGGGGATCCACCTGGATAATCCAGGACTATAACTTCTCCAGAACCTTAACTAAATCTGAAAAGATCTTTTTATCATTATTTATTTTACACATAAGGGCAATTTACTGATTCTGAGTAGACTTATGTTTGTGGGGGCACCATTCAACCTATTACAAGTAGTATATACTAATCCTTTCAAAACAATTGAAATAAGTTAACATAGGTTTCTCCCTTCCTAATAAAGAAAAGCTCCCTTTTTGCATAGAAATTTAATGACAAATATTCCTGGTACTATGATTTAGAGGAGTGAAGTGGTTGACAGCTCATATAAAGGATTTCAGCGTCTCTCAGTCTTTTCATTCTCACTTCTCAAGATGTCCTCTGTTGCACCTGCCATCTTTTGAGACTGAAACTCCCTTGGGTTCTGCCAGGCAGGAAGAGTGTTCCTGTTAGTGAACTCTAGTCGTAGGCACTTCATAACCATAGGTGTCTCATGGTCATCCATCTGTATTCTTCTGCCTACTTACCATTCTCCAAAAAATGTTCAAAACCTGAGGTTTACCAACAGTGTCTCTTATTTTCTTGTTGATGAAGAATTACATATTTAAAAATATATATATAGTGACTCTCATTCATACTGAAGTTTAGAAGAGAGAAGTACAAAGCGCTTATTCTGTTTGATAATGAACTTTCTGTCTTTGAGTCCTCCTCTAGAACTACGATCAAAAATCATGCCATATTACTATACGTGTATATGCATATGAACTTCATATTACTATTTTGAATATTGACTGCTATAATGCAGACAGAGACTAGTTATATGGTAGTAAATGTTCAAAAAAATCTAGCTCTTATGGAAAGTGCCTCCACCCAGAAACTTAAAGAATTAGTAAATGATTTTAAAATTTATTAGAGAACTATATTTAAACCTCGCTATAGAGTTTTTCTTTATTGTATTTTATTTAAAAGTAGATATTAATTGTCAGAGAGTTATTTTCCTTGAAACACTACAGTACAAGGATTTTCTGTTTTTTAATCACAACAGAATGCAACATGATTTCTTGGAACTTGCCAAAATAGTATTTGTCATTTTCCATCCAAAACTGTGAAGGGCATATAGACTAATGCATGAAAATAATTTGTGTAGCAGTTCTCTTCTTAAATGTTTCATGAAACAATCAGTTTAAAGAGAAAATGTTTGTGCAGATCACACCACTTGATACTTAAAAATTCATAACTACAAGCTGAATTGTGAAAGACAGCCAGAATTTAGGGCTGTGTTTGAATAAATTACATAGCATTCAAACAATGTTATTTATCATTTAAAAATTAGGCAACTCAGTTCATCCTCAGAGGGAAAAGAAGCTGATTTTCTGTTTACTGATGTTAACTAAAAGTGCAAAGTTGTACCCTTTGTTGGAAAGGAAGTTACTTTAATTCTGAGTCAATAATAGTAATGCCAGAGTAATTAGAGTAATTGTTACCTTCTATTAACAATTAGTTTTTGGAGCATAAGGTGTTTAATAGATGATACTGTGTTTTACTTTATTCTGAATTCCTAATGATCATTACAGTGCATGGCACACAGTAGGCATTCAATACGTTTGTAGTATTAAAATAATTTCATTTGTAGTCAACATTTGAATCAGACAAATTATAGGACAAGATGTCCCAGGTAAAGAAATAAGGCTAAGACCATCTGCATCTATAAAATATTTCAGAACTAAGACTATAAAACTATCTGTGACAGTACTTGGCTTTGAAGTGAATGTAGCAGATATCTTTTCCCCATATATATCTATTTTAATAGTAAAAACAATTTACCAAGTGCACATCATGTTTTTTGTATTTAAAACATATTTTATAAGCCTCAAAGTACATGGTGAAAGGTACAGAGTAAAATCTTCTTGCCTCTATAAAATAGACTTCTACTTTACTAGATGTAGTCATTGTCATTAGAATTATCCCACAGTATGATTAAATGGAATAAAATGATCATATTCAATAAATATATTTAATGAAAATATATCTTGCATATGGATACTTAGTGACATGGGACATGTTTATGATTGGTTCAATTAGAAATGTAGGTTGTCAAGCAATATAAATAGCATGTTGGCAATTGTGTTGAAAGTAAAAGCTTACCTTTTATAGGCAGTATTTTTATTTTAAAATGTTTATCTATATTTTAATATTTATGTGAGTAATTACTTTTTAAATTATGTAAAAATGGCAAGTGTTATTTAAAGAACTGGATCTAGATTTAATTGCTAAATAAACACAGTTAGGTAAATCCAATTAAATTGTTAAAGCTAATAACAGTCATTAGCATTAATTTTGAAAAAAAAAATCATGTTTTCCCTAGTGACAAGTATTTTTCTAAGCACACTTAAAGAATATGGCTTTAAATATTGTAAAGGTACAATGGAATAACTGCCTTCATATATATATCTTCATGTTGAAGTACTTTGATAAGACATAAAATATCATTTTTATTTAAAAAATGTAATTTGAAAGGAATGCACAAATAGACATTCTTATTACATCTGTGACTTCCAGCTAAATCACTCATCTCCATGTCTACATATTTTACTGATGGATGAGCTCAAAATAGAATGTATTAGACATAGATTATAGATCTGAAAAAAGTAAGCATTAAGCATTCATGTTGAAAAATTGTTACTTTGGTAGAAAAATGTAATGTTATAATTTAATCCTCAGAGTGGGGTCCCTTACATTGGCTGTGTCATCAGTACCCTGATGAAAGCAGGTATAGACTCCATTCCAATGCAGTAACAAAGACTAGACTCAACCTCCCACCATAACACTGCATAAAACACATGTAACAACTAACTTCAAACTTTGCACAACAGACAACTCTGAACTTACACCTGTAGATGATGGTAAACAAACAAGAAAACTCTACAAAATCACTAACTTTCTCAGAGCAGGGAGAATGATTCCAAGTAGAACACAATGACGTCGCTGAATTTCAGAGGCGGAGGACAGAGTCAGTGAGTCTGTAGTGAACAGGAATTTCAGGATAGTGTTCTCAAGATGAGGGAATAATACAGGAAAAAGAGGCTCAAAATCTAAATAACAGTCTCCGTGAATTGTTGCTGAATACGCAGTAGTGTGTGTGCAGGGTGAAAGACCGTGAGTAGGGCCCTGTGTAGTCCAGGAACAGTGACTCAACACCTCCAAAGGCTTTCCCCAAACTGAGAGTCATTTCCTTTCCCACCAGACAGAATAGATATTCCTTCTTCAACAATTAGGGCATTCATCTCCTAATCCAAAAAGATCTTATCATAACAGTGTGATTAAATCATTTATAGAGTAAATGCTATAATAAATTGTCTCTCTAAAACAAGCCTTGAATGGATTAAACAGAACCACAAGTAATGTAACCATCCACAGCTCAGGACAACTCACCAACAAGGCAAGAAAGCTTTCACACTCAACTATGCAATATTCATAGCAGCCAACCTAGAATCATTGTATGTTCAAACAAGCAGACAAAATGTGATCCATATGAGAAGAAAATCCCATCACTAAAAACTGAGACTAAATTGGGAAAGATAAGGCAGAACATAGAAGACAGGATGCCAACTATATTGAAATATTAAAGGGGAAAACGAATACAATGAGGTGATAAGTATAACATATAGGAAAGTAAATGTATTTTTCTCAGTTGAAAATTATTATACAATATCTGAACTGAGAATTCACAGAATGAAAATAATAGCAGTTTAAATAAGTGTAACCACATTAATAAATATCATGTTCAAATTCCTAAGAATGAATAATAAAGAGAAATAGCCTCAAAAGGCTATTGTAGAGAGAAACATGTTTGATCAAAAGAATTTTTATAAATGTAGACTTATCATAAAAAATATGCAAACCAGAAGAAAATTTAGCCATGATTTTTAAGCAAGTAGTGAAACATCTAAGTCAGAATTATGAAAATGTTTTCTTTTTGAAAAAAGATGTTGTAGAAATTCAAACTTTAGTCCTATAATCACATGGAATAGAACTCTGCCAAAAACCCAAATGAGTAAGGAGCAGATTTCCCCCCAAAATCCTCAAAAAAGGAACACAGCCCTATGGAGACCTTAATTTACCTGTGTCAGTCTTCTTCCTTAAAGAACTGTAAGATAATAAAGTTATCACATCAAAGCTAAAAATGTCATAGTAATTTCTAACTGAATAGCAGCATAGAAAACAAATACAATTACCCATGATCTAGATTACCTAATTGTAGGTACATTCCTACCAGAAACTGGATATAATACAAATGTTCCTCAAAAGAGAGATGCCAAGTTACATTGAGCTCTATTCATACAATGGTGTATGGTTATATACAGTAATGAAAATAATAATGTGACCCTATTTCAAAAGATCATATCATGTGAAGGAAGTATAACATCAAAGAGTACATAATGTGTTATTTATGTATGTAAAGTTTTTTGTTTAAAAATAAAACTTTTCACATTATGAATTAGGAGCATAGTTACAATCTTGTGAAAGATTGTATTTGACTGAAAAGGGGGCACAAAAGGAATTCCAGGGTCTGATAATACTCTTTTTAAAAAAAATCATTTGTTTTTGATTGACAGTTATAGAAGTTTATTAATAATGCATAACTTTATGAAGCTTTTTATTTGTTGCATGCCTTTAATTATAAAGGGTTCAAAAATATGTAACTTAAAATAAATTAAGCAGGAATTTCTTTGGTAGACCTTGTTTTCCAACTACTATCATAGTTAACTCTAGAAGTAGCCTAATCCAATACTAATCAGTAAACTGATGCTGGTACTTGAACTATTAACCAGTCCTCTACATGATGAGAGAAAATATTTTGAAACTTGTGTACCATTCTGATCAAGTAATTTTCTGTTAATTGACTCTAACAAAAAATCAATTTTTATATTATATGTGTTTGTTCTTTAATTTTATTTATTTACCTAGTAATTGACTTATACTTTATTTTATGAACATATTTTTCTTCTATGGGTAGTTTGAGAGTTACTGGTCCAGGAGTATGTAAGAACATGTACAATGAACTGAATTATAGCTTTAATATGCAGTTAAATATGAGAACCCACTAGCAAAAGCTAGTTTCTTATTTCACAGATTGGTTCAAATTCAGAATGAACTAAAGCTTTATTTCAAGTGCAGAAATGAGGGCATTCAGTGATGAAGTAAACTACAGTTTTTCTAGGGACAGTCTCATTTTATGAGGCATTTGGAGCAGGTTTCAAAGCTATAGAAAGTGTATTTATAAATCACAATGTGAAGCCTGACTTTTCATTAAAGCCAATGACTGTAATCCTCAATTAATTTTATTCATTTCCAAGTGTGTTTTTGTGTACACACTTAACCATGAAAATGTTATAACTGTGTTGGCTTCCCAAGGTGAAGAAGGTGACCACATACAGTGGGGCTGTTTCGTATGACTTACACATGATACTAAAAGAAAATCAGCTAATGACAATAAAGCTTCATTTTTTTCACTTTGTTCATAAATCAAAGCAGAGCTTTTGGTGTCTACTTTTCACAGTAAAGCATTTGTGACCTGAATGTATAGTAAATAAAGTTTAAATTTTAAAATATTAAAATTATTTTGCAGTGATAATACAAATAAAAATTTGGCAGAACAGAGTCATGTAAATAATCTTCTTACTATTACTAAATTATAAACTAAGGGTGGAAATTTGCAAAGCTATTAATGATATGTACACTTAGCATTGAAGTGCATGCTAGCAAGCTGCAAAACCAATAAAAGTAGACACCATGGTTTTCAAAATAGAGAAGTTGTCTATACAATTAGAAGGTTCATTATATACATGGAATTATAGATTTTGTGAAAACAGACTTTAGATAAAGTAAAAATATGTATTTTAGAATGGCAACATCCACATTTCTCTGTTTGCTACTTGGTGTTGATTTGATTTCAGAAAACATTTGTCTCTTTGAAGAAGTTTTTGGTAAATCAATCTAAATTTTTAAATGTGTTGAATGCTTCTTAATGAGTCCTTTCAATTTTATTCGTATTTTGTGCAAATCAATGGACATTTTTAGCAGTGTGTTATTAAAATTTATTTTACCTTTTATGAATTGGAATTAACAAAAATAACATTAAAACAGGAAGAAATATAAACATATCTTTACAACAGCAAAAAGAACAAACAATTCATGCCAAATAATAAGAGCTTGAGTGTCAGGGTTAAGAATCAGAGGAAAGTGTCTCAAAAGCTTTCCTGTACCACCGGAGTATGTGGGCAAATCTGAGTTTCCCATGAGCAGCTACTTTAGTGCAAGTCCAGAAGATAATGGGAATAGTATAAGATGGGGACTGGCTTAGAAGTCTCCAGAAGGCCTGTGCATAGCTGCTGCCTTTGGGGGTTTACAGCCAGGCACTGATGGTCTAGGTTGCCTAGAGGTATCATCTGTAGGTGAAGAGGTCCAACGGTGAGGAGAGTTATCTGAACAGAGAGAAAAAGAGCAAGGAAAACCTGAAATCTTCGGGCTAACCCCATGACAATGGTGCGGGAACCATTGTTTTGACCCTCAGTGGAGCAATGTTTCCTGGGGAATTAAAACCTCTAGCATTCCAATGCTAAAGACATAGGAATGGTAAACAAATACTACTTATTTTAATAGTGAATCGTTTCAGATAAGAAGACATTTGTTGAGAGGTATGATTTTCTACTATGGTGGTTCAAGTCCAAATTCTGTTTACCAGACTTAGAATTTTCCTGTCCACCTGGATTAAATAAGACTTCAGTAAGTCATCCAACTCTTTTTCCTTCTAGTCTATAGACAGCAGAGATTTTTATGGTCAAAAAGTTTTTGTTTATTGCATCAGCAACTAAAACATGGTGCTGAGTTATAATATTCAGTTGCAAAAAAACACATTAACATTCAGTTCTTCCATTTACATGAAATATTTAGAAAATGCAAATCTTTAGAGACAGAAAGTAGATTAGTAGTTGACTAGAGCTTTGGGAGGTAAGTGTAGGCAGTAGATGCTGATGGACAGAGGGGTTTTTTGGAGGGAGATGAAAATGTTCTTAAAGTGTGATGGTGACAGTGATGGCTAATTTTAACTTGATTAAGGGATACACAGATGGCTGGTAAAACATTATTTCTAGTCATCTTGGAAGGGTGTTTCCAGAAGAGATTAGCACTTAAATCAGTGGACAAAATGAAGATGGACCTCAATATGGGCAGGGCTGTGGGCCAATTGAATAAGAAGACAGAAGAAATGTGAATTAGCTCTCTCTTTTCTGGAGCTGGGGCACCCTTCTTTTCCTGCCCTTGTGCATCAGAACTCCGTGCTCGTCAGCGTATCAACTCTGGACCTTGTACCTGTGTTTTCTCTCCTTCCCCTGCAACTCTACCCCTGGGTTCTTAGGGCTTGGGTCTGAGAGAGAGAGAGAGAGTTGAGCCATTGACTTCCTTGGTTCTAAGAACATCAAATTCGGACTGAGCTATGCTACCAGCTATTCTGGTTCTCCAGCTTGCAATCAGCCTGTCAAGGGAATTCTCAGCCTCCAAAATTGTGTGAGCCAATTTCCCTAATCAATCGCTTCTTATCTATCTTGCTACATATCTATCAATCATCTATTCTAACAATCCTGTGCCTCTGGAGAACCTTGACTAATAGAGTGGTACATTCTCTGAATATACTAAAAAACACTGAATTATATACTTTAAATTGGTGAATTTAATGGTATGCAAAGTGTAGCACAATACATTTCTTTTACAAGTGTCTATCAAAAAGGGTAATTTTAAAAGAAAGGGCCTAGGGATATGATTTCAGTTAGTAGAATTATTCTGCCTTCTGCTTGTAGTGGTGGTATTAAAGTTATTCAACTCTAAGGGCTTTAAAAGTTATGAAACTATAAATCAGTAAAAAGGCCTATTTTACTGCATTAAAATTTAAAAAATAAAATTAAAAGACTTTAAATGCTGTAATTTGGCTCTACCACCTGGACTCCTCTCATCCTGCTGTTTTCAGGGAAGCAGACTGATGCATTCCAGCAGACTAAAAACATTCAGTGTAGAGCATTTTCTGGATGCTAAGGTCTATCACATTCGTACAGCTTGTAACTTTGGTAAAGTACATGTCCTTTGGACACCCTCTAAAAGACACAGTTAAGACATGGACAAAAAAGTATTAAATAGTAAATCATCATGATTTCCATAAGCATTTGTATATTTGTATATTCAATTAGAATATATCAAGGAAATCATTGCAATTTCATGTATCAATGTGAATTGCAATTTCATGTATCAATGTGAATTTTTTTTTTTTTTTTCCTGCAGTTTTTGGCTGGGGCTGGGTTTGAACCAACCACCTCTGGCATATGGGGCTAGCGCCCTACCCCTTTGAGCCACAGGTGCCACCCTATTAATGTGAATTTTTTGGGTCCAGGTGTCAATCAGGGAGTTAAGCAAACTGTTAGAACTAATTCACCCACTACAGTCAAGAAATTATATCCATAACTTCTACGATTGTATCCATTCACTTACATTCGGACTTTCTTACAGTAAGTTTTTGTACCTTGGTACAACATGGTTAGGATGAACTCTTAATACATGTTCTTAAATTTCAGTTAGTAGAAATTAGTCAAATGTTGCCATAATTTTTTTGATGTACATTCTCCTGGCAAAGGAAGTTTGGTACAGTTCAATGATTCAAAGTCCCCAGATTTGTTGGAATGTATCTAAAAATCCATACCTTAATTTTCAGTAAATTACTATATGTCCAAATCTGATTGGTTGTTTCTTTTTATTTACTATTCTGTTACACATTTCAGTTTAGGTATTAACTGACTTACAATGAAATTCCCTTAGGCCAGGGGTAAACTTTAATGAATTTAAACATATAAATACATTCAGGAAACACAAAAATCAGGAAAGGAATTATATTTCTCACTCTGAAGTCCCCCTGTTTCCAATGCCCAGGGAATTGCCAATCTTATTTTTGTCACAATGAGATAGTATATATTTGCTATAATTTTATATAAGTGACAGTTGTCTTTTGCCTGGTTTCTTATACTCAACATAATGATTTTGAGATTTTTCCATGTTTTATCATGTGTAATTTATTTCTCTGTGTTGCTGAATAGTATTTGTTGTATATATAAAAGGCTATTTGTTTTTTTGTTTGCCTGTTTATAGACAGGATTTTTTCCAGGATTTGGACCACTGCAAATAAAGATGCTATAAGCATTCACATACAAGACTTTGTCAGGACCCATGCTTTTATTTCTTCTGGGTGAAGGAGCAAGATTAGAATAATTTGATCTTATAGTAATTGATGTTTAAGAAACTGTCAAACTAATTTCAAAGTACTTGTACCATTTCAAAATCCACAAAAGCAACACATGAAAGATCCAGTTACAAAAAAAAAAAAAAAAAAAAAAAAAGAAAGATCCGGTTACATTACAACTTCCAAACAGCATCATCAGTCTTTTAGTATTAATCACATTGGTGAGCATGTAGCGGTTTATGCCATTATGATTTTATTATATTTCTCTCCCTAATTATTAATCATGGATGGTGTGTTTTCTTCTGTTTATATTCTATCTATATACTCTCTTTGATTAAATATCTATCTAAATCCTTATTATTTAGTTGGAAAGGTGGCTAATGTATTCTGCATAGAAGTTCTCTTCCACATGGATGTTTTGCAAATATTTTCTTCTCTGTGAAAAAATCTTTTTTTTTTTTAATGCTTGTAACATTTTTGGAGATGTTTTTATATAAATGGTTATGACATCTGTAAGGGAAAAAAAGACAGTTTTACTTCTATCTTTCCTGTCTATGCATCTTATATTTCACATTTTGCCTTATTATTGGACCTCTAGTACTCAAGAGTTGTGATAATGGATATCTGTCTCGTTCCTGATCCTAGGGAGAAATCTTTCCGTTTTTGATGATAATGGGTAATGTACAGACGCATACATTGTTCATAAGTGAGTTTTAACAACATGAAAAACTTGCATTCTTTGCTGTGAGTTACCTTGAATGAGTAGTGAATTCTGACAATAACTTTCATTAATATTGAATGATATGGGTTTCATTTATTTTAAGATTGCCATATCGTTTTTGCTTTTATTAGTATTTTTAATTGACACATAGTAATTGTATATATTTATGAAGCATAGTTTGATATTTTGATACATATATACATACTAGGTAATGATCAAATCAAAATAATTAGCATAACTCTCAATCAAACATTTAATATTTCTTTATGTTGATAAGAAGTTAAATTTATCAGTATTGTAAAATGGTAAAATACATGTTTTTTAATGTTAATCTAACCTTATGTGCTTGAGATATAATTTATGACTTCAGTATATGTTATATGTTTTATATCACATTAAATTTGCTAATATTTTCTTAAGAATTTGTTGTATTCATGTCCCTGAGGTCTCCTGGGTCTCTAGTTTTCCCCCGTCCTTGTATTGAATCTATACAGTTATGATACCGGGACAGTATTTCCTAATAGAATGCAGTAAGAAATGTTCTTCTATTTTCTAGAAGAATTTGTGTAAATTGGCAATATTTCTTCTTTAATTGTGTATAAAATTTACTGGTGCAGTTATCTTTGAAGGTTTTAAATTGTACGTTCAATTATAAAATGTATATATTCAGGTTAACTACTTCTTCTTGAGTGAATTTGGTACTTTGTACGTTTTGAGAATGTGCTGTCAATGTATTGGTGTAACATAGCTCATAATACTTCCTTTGTATCATTTGAATGTTTGTAGAATGTATTGTTATTTCTTCTCTTTCACTTCTGATATTGGTGACTTTGATGTTTGTAGGCTTTTAATTTCAGAATATTATGGAGGTATAAATCTTTTGGTTCCATGAATTGCTATTGCACAGTTTGAGCTTTTTAATTCAATCAGATTATTTTGTAAAATATTCTCCTTTGCATTGAAATAAGTTAACATTCTGGTCTCATTGGATGCAATTTTCTTAAAATGTCATTTACAGTCAGTTTATAACATTGAATCTACTATATCACTAATGATTTTGTTTACTTGGTTTATTTGTTCTATTAGTTATTTTAAAAGGAATGCTAAAATACTAAACTGTATGGGTTTAGTTATTCCTTCTTTTATTTTTATTAGGTTTTGCTTCATGTATATTGAAGCTCACAGCTAGGTACCTGAACCTTTAATATTATTCTGTCTCCCCAAATACTGATTCCTTTATTGTTAAGAAATGACTTTGTTCATTCTTATAAAAGTCTACCAAAACACCACAGGTGGTACCCAATGAATATACACAATTACTATCATTAATAAATAAATAAATATGAAAAATAGATTAGGATACTAAGACAAATAAACCCAATAAATGACAAATATGGTTAAACTACAATTATAAGATTGAAAATGTAACCCTAGTGGTTCAAACTCTGACAACAAGCTACATGAAAAGATGCAAGAAAGCCTGATAAAAGCTACAAAAAGACAATTTTATTATTGTGGTGTATTAATAGTATGAACTTGTATTTTAGGTAGGTAAATGATGCTTAAATAAACAAGAGAAAGAGGAGGAACAGGAGACAGAGCAGAGAAAGTGTAACTGTGGTTAAGAATCAGAACATTAACATTTATGCCTATGAAACACTTTAAGGCTTAGGCCTGAAACACTTTGACTAATCTATTTACCTTTTCAAACACTGTAGGTTTCTTTCCCATTCACAAAATATCATACCAAGCCAAGATCAAAAATAGGGTTGCACAGAGGTTCAGTTTTTTTAGAGGAAATGCCAACAGAGAGCAACTGCTCCTAAAATCAAGTTGCATGTGCATTTAGGTGCATTCAATACCATGGTCTCCTACACCACCCTTCAAATTCTACCACTATGCCCCACCGTTGCTTCTGTGGTTTCACCCACAGTCAAACACAGCCAAAATCTTTAAATGCAAAATTTCAGAAATAAACAATTTACAAGTTTTAAATTACATTCCATGCATTCTGCATAGTGTGACTGAATCTCATGACATTCTGCTCCATCCACCACATGACATGAATCATCACTGTCCAGTGTGTCCATTTGAACTATGATCCTGGCCCTTAGTCACTTAGTAAATAGCACTCTAGGTTCTGAGAGACAAATCACAAGAAGGTAATATTTAGAGAGAGACCACATTCACATGACTTTTATTATGATGTATTTTTATAATTGTTATTTTATAAAATTGTTGCTGTTAAACTCTTAACCTTATAGTACATACAGGATACTGTAATATTAACGGTCTCAGACATCCACTGGGGCGTTTTAGAAGATATCCCCTGTGGATAAAGGGTCATTGCCGTACTCCAAATTAGTGTTTTTAAGATTTAATGTCTGTTTTATTTTTATCCATTCAGACATGTTTTGGGTCTATTTACTACAGAGAAAACTCCTAACACAACAGCACAAATTAGGATACTTTTGATGTTAAAAATTTCAGTTTTCCTACCCATAACCCTAGAGGTAAATATCTGCTATTTATAGATTTCCAGAAATAACACAAAGTTCAGATTTTGTATTATTTTTTGGTTATTTTGTGAAGATTTCAGAAGCTTCATGAAATTTTATTGGAATCATGTTCCAGGCAGATTTTTTTTCTCTTTTTCCATCTTATGACACAAAAACCATAGGCTGAAATCTAACTTATATTCATGATACACATATTTACAAGACATATCTAAAAACTCTCATAAAACATTTCAGATATATATCCTTCAAAGTCCAGAAACTTGTCTTCATGTCAGGTTGATATTTATAATTATTAAATGTTATTGATTTCTCAAGCCTATTATTAGCAAATATTTTTCAAATGATTAAACTCTAACACCAGTTTTTCTTGTATATTTACATACATTGCAGTGAGCGCATAGATTTTCAAAGTATTCTTCAAAAATAAAAGATCAAACTTGGTCATTTAAATCTCAAACAAGTTGAATATATTACAGTCATTAAATGAATTTCTACTAAATACATGTTTAGACTATTCAGCTCAGATTTGTGTACAATGTCCACATCTACTCATCTAATTGTTTGATTATAAGAAAAAACAGTTGATTATTTTAGTGTAGCAATCCCAAATATAGTCATACATTCAACAACACAATCATTTGTGGAGAAATTACAATAATTTTTGAAATCATCATAACTATACACCACATCATGTGAGTAATTGAAATGCTCACTTGTCATATCTGTTACAGTTTGTGATTATAACAACAGCTTATGACATATGTTGCCATTATTTTTAATAGTGAAAATATTATATTTTTTTATTCTCACTTATTTTTACTGAACAAATATAAAGAAAATAAAATATTTTCTTTATCATGGAAAATATTCAGATATAATCTATTTAGACTGCCGATCAAGTGATATGTTTTCAAACATATTAGTTGTCACCTGCCATTGACCCTAGAAAATGTCTTCCTTAAATACAATGTTTCAAGTACTCTTTTTTTCTTTTTGAGGCAAACTCTCACTATGTTGCCCTTGGAAAGTGCTATGGCCTCATGGCTCACAGCAACCTCCAACTTTTGGGCTGAAGCGATTCTCTTGCCTCAGCCTCCCAAGTAACTGGTACTACAGGCACCTGCCACAACACCCGGCTATTTCTTGTTGCAGTTGTCATTGTTGGTTAGCTGGCGCCGGGCCAGGTTCGAACCTGCCCTCTTCCGTGTATGTGGCTGGCGCCATACCCACTGTGCTACGAGCACCAAGCCAGGTATTCTTATTTTGATCATGAAATCAGTGCTACATAGAAATTAGTTCTCCCTATCTTATATGCCCTCTGTATTATTCTAGTAATATTTTTTCTCATGAAGTATTCCTCCTTCATGATTTAATGTCATTTTTTTGTTCTGTTGGTTATCTTTTAACTTGTGTAAAAACTAATGATATGAACTTCTCAAGACTAATTTAATCTAATTGAAGACTTGTTTTCTTATATAAACAAATACTGCAAATACAAGCTATGAACTGTATGTTTTCCCCCCTAACTAACACAATACTGTTGTCTTGGTCTCTATGAAATTAATACTTCTCCCTTGTGTAGACAACATACATAACCATTTTATATTTTACTAATTATTTTATTTTAATACTGATTAAAATTCTCTGCAGCCAATCATCATGACTACTTTGTGATTAACATTTTTAAATCAAGATTAAGCATTTACACTATTTCACATCAGTGTCCTTGAATAAATACAATCTTTAGAAAATCAAGAGAGCTCTGCCATGTAGTGATGATCAGGAGAAAATCAATATATGTATATTTATAATGTGGATGTTAACTCAGAATTAAAGTAAATAACTAATGTCTATCTTCCATTTTCTTCTTCTGGTATCTTGCTTTATATGTGTCTAAACCAGAGATCAGTTCCCCCCCCCCCCCCGAAAAGGGCCAATTAGGCTTTGCAGAGTATAGGTGGTCACTGCAATATTTGTGTTTTCTAATCAGTCTTTAAAAATGTAAAATTCTTCCCCTGATGACAGTAGAAAAATAACTTACATGGTTTGGCTCATTGGCAGTAGTCTGCCACAGGCTGATCTAAATAATACAAGAATAGCCAAATTACTTATTATTGATACTGTATTCAGATATTTCTGAAGTTAACTAAAATAGATCTATTAAGTCATGTCTACCATGGGTAAAGTCCACTGTTGAGACACTAGCATATCTATATATGTGTGTAAATACGTGTAAAAATATATATGTTTATATATTAAATACACATGTTAATGCACTCTGGATTAAGAAAATACAGTGCTATGACATTTCTATTTGATCCATTTACATATTAAGATATGTGGACTACAATAATTAATACTTCAATCACTATCAATGTTAATGGCAGAAAATTCACAATGGATTATCAATGAAAACACAACAGTATACCAGAAGTAGATACATGTCAGAGCCACAGATGCAAGTATAAAATGGAAGCGCTAATATCTCCCACAAGGATAGTTTTGAAAACTACTGGAGATTGCAAATGTAGAAAAAATGACTTAATACCAGGCTTGGAAACTGTAGATGTTTAATAGAAACTGATTTTCTTCTTCTAGTAAAAATAGAATTATATTGATAGTATGTATTTAATATCCAATTAAATGATTTTTATAGGATTTTATATAAATACAAAATGTTATAAAATTTTTTATAAAATATGTATTACATATTGTCCACCTCTTTGTAAAATTTTATAATGATATTATGTAAATAAAGGTACATTTAGCTACAATTTTCCATTTCCATATATATGATGACAAGAGCAATCACTTTTATAGACTTCTTTAATCGGATGAGGAAGTTCACCAATATTCCCAGTATAAGAAGACTTTATTTCTTTTAATAAAAGAGTATTGAATTTTTCTTTTCTTTTCTTTCTTTCTTTTTTTTTTTTTTTTGTGAGACAGAGTCTCAAGCTGTGGCTCTGGGTAGATTGCCATGGCATCACAGCTCACAACAATCTCAAACTCTTGGGCTTAAGCGATTCTTTTGCCTCAGCTTCCCAAGTAGCTGGGACTAAAGGCGCCTGCCACAAGGCCTGGCTATTTTTTGTTGTTGTTGTCATTGTTGTTTTAGCTGGCCCAGGCCGGGTTTGAACCCTCCAGCATTGAGGTATGTGGCCGGCACCCTACCCACTGAGACGGGTGCCACCAAATTTTTCATATTTTTATCCTTCCTCTGAGACATCTGTAGTCTTAATTTTTAGTAACTAACATGGTATATTATATTGATTGATTTTCAAATATTGACCACATTTTGCATTTCTGGGATGAACTCTACTTTTTCTTGATGCTTTATGTTTTCTATACATTTATGTTTTTAAGATATTGATAAATAATTTGCAATTATGTTTAGGAGACATGTAGATTTTTATTTTTTAATATTTGTAGTGTATTATTATTGTTTTGGTACATTATAATTCTGAACTGATAAATAAAATTGAGAATTCCTTTGTTCTCTCATGTTTTCTGAAAATTGATGTTGTTTCATCTTTAAATTTTGGTAGCATTAACCAGCGAAGAAAATTGGCTCTTGGCTTCTTTTTGTGGGCTATATTTTAAGTATGAATCAAATTTCTTTAATAAAATATAGGGCTATTATCTGTTATATATTTATTCATATTGAATGAACATTGTTTTATACTTTGTAATGACTTTTTTTCATTTTACACTATTTTCAAATGTATTGGTGTCATGCTACATTTTTTATTACTTTTTTAAGATCTGTAAGATCTATAATGATTCTTCTTCTTTTTTCCTGATCTTGATTTTCATTATCATTTCTATTTTCTTTTTTGCTTCCTCTTCAAGCTTGATACAATTTTATTAATTGTATTGACGTGTTGAAAGAACATATTTTGAATTTATTGTATTTCTTGATTGGTTTTCTATTTTATATTTCATTGATAACTGCTTTTCACTTTGTCAGTTCCTTATCCTTAACCTGTGTCTAATTTGATATTATTCTAGCTTTTTCTAAGTAGCAATTTATGTACCTTATATGAGACAAACTATAATTTTAGATTTATCTAATTGGCCTGTCTATTCTTTTGGCTTTTTCTTACTGTACTTTGAAGATCTGTTTTAGCTGTGTAGATACATGGGATTATCATGACAACCTAATGAAATCATCTCTTTATTTTTAATCTTTTTCCTTTCAGACACTTTTCGTCTTTATCTTTAAATAGAATAGGTATCTTAGAGATAGCATACAGTTGAAGAATGCTCTTTTAATTACTCTGAACATGTCTGATTTTAATTTGGTCCTTATACTATTTATAATCAGTGAGGTTGTTAATATTTTAAGGTTCAAATCTACCTTATTTCTGTCCATGTGATTTTTGTTATTTTTCTTATTCATTATTCTGCCTGCCTCTGAGTTAATTTATAACTCTGTTTTATCTCCAATATTATCTTATTAGCTATGCATCTTTGTTTTATACTTACTGGTTTTCCTAACATTACAATGACCATCGTTAACCTCTCATTGTCTATCTTAAAATAATTTTAGACCATTTTACATAATGAAAGTACTTTTCAGAGGTGTACTTCCACCCCCATCCCCAACCTCTGCATGACTCTTTCTGCACTTTGACTTCTACATATGCTATTAGTCTCAAAACATTTTTTTGTTGTTGTTTTTAGTTTGACTATGTACTGTCCACTTTATGTATATTTATTAAGGATGTCCCACTAACGTTGCCCAGGCTGGCCTAAAACCTCAAACCTTTAGGCAAGTAACACTCCTGCCTTAGTTTCCAAGGAGCTGGGATTATAGGTATGTACCACCATGCCCAGCTTATCTTTATATTTTAAGAAGATTAAACACAAGAAAAAGCATACTTTACATTTACCCACATATTTCTCATTGGTGTCATTTGCAGTCCTCTGTACTCTTTTGTGTACATATAAATTTATTTCTGGTATCATGTTCCTTCCCATGAAAGAACACTTTTAATATTTCTTATAGCAAGAGCTCCTGGTATAAATTTCTCTCAATTTTGTTTGAGTAAAAAAGTTTTTCATTTCCTTTAAATTTGAACGATTTTCACTGTGTAAAGAATTCTAGCTTGACCCTTTTATTCATCAGCAGTTTAAAAAGCTCCCTCATTGTCTACTGACTTGCCTTGTTTCTGTCCAGATGTCAAATGGCCTTATTCCTATTCTTCAGCAAACATAACACTTTTTCGCTCTAAAATTTCTTTTATGAAAACTTTCTCAGTAATCTGAAGCTCAGATCTCTTGCCATCATTTTCCCTGTGTTTATTCTTCTTGGAGTCTTTTGAGCTTGAATCAGTGAGTACCTAATTGGTATCAATTTAAAATAATTTAGCAATTATTCATCCAAATATTATTTTCTCTCCTCCATCCACTCTAATCATACAGAATGTAGACTATCTGATGCTATTGCACAGATTATTAATGTCATTCATTTATTTTTTATCTCTGTGACTTATCAGACATAGTTTCTATTACTGTTTTTAAGCTCTTTATCTTCCTTTTTTGCAATGTCTATACTATCATTAATCCCATAAAGTATATTTTTTTATTTTTGATAGTATATTTCTGTTTAAAGTTTGATTTAGGTCCTTTCTAATCTTTCATTTATCTTTCATCATGTTCACATTTTCCTTTATCTTCTTATAATAGAGATCTTCTATTTTATGTTCTTATTTGCATGTGATTTTTTTTGTTGGAACTTCCATATTTTATAGCACTTCTAGATATCTTAATGACAACTTATCTTTCTCCAAGTTACATATATATCTAATTTTCCTGCTGGTTGTACCTAATTTTTTTTTATTGCCTGTTAAACATTATTATATTTTGTAATTGGTTCCAAAATTTTGTTGTATTCCTTTAAGTCGTGTCTTGCTATTGTCATTCTGAACTGCAGTTTTGGTATTGTCATGTAAATATGATCAAGTCTTGCTTTTAATATTTGTTATGGTAAGTCCAGAGAAGCCTTTACTGTAGCCTTAATTTTTTTTTTTTTTTTTTTTTGAGACAGAGCCTCAAGCTGTTGCCCTAGGTAGAGTGCTGTGGCATTATAGATCACAGCAACCTCCAACTCCTGGGCTCAAGCGAGTCTCCTGCTTCTGCCTCCAAAGTAGCTGGGACTACAGGAACCCACCACAACGTCTGGCTATTTTTTGGTTGCGGCCATCATTGTTTAGCGGGCCAAGGCTGGATATGAACCCGCCAGCTCAGCTGTACGTGGCTGGTGCCTTAGCCACTTGAGCCACAAGCGCCCGAGCCAAACTGTAGCCTTAATTTATCCTCACTACTAAGATGTGAACCTTTGAATGACTCTATTCAAGTCCCATATCTTGTGAAGTCTTACTACTCTAGTGCAGGGGAACAAATGCTTTCTTTGTGTGAGTTCAGGGAATATTTCAATCTATCTTTTACAGCATGATGGTTCTTTCTCTGGCCTTGAAGGGTTTCTTCTTCCTCATATGCATATGAGTAAAGAAGCTAAAAAAGGCCCCCCAGAAAAAGGGACTGAATAAGACCCTTTTTGTATGGCTAGTATTATAAAAGGGAAAGAGTGCCAAAGAGCTTCCCCTATGGAAGTAGCAATAGACTTCAGAGAATGCAAGATTTGTTTGTATGTGTGTGTATGTGTAAACATCATGCCAGCTGGGTGTGGAGGCTCATACCTGTAATCACATAAATGCTCCAGTCTGATGAAAACAAGTATTTCATGGAGGATGGAGGGATAACTAAGTTAGATAATATTACATTTGTATTGCCTTGAATTTTGATTGAGTTTATGGATTTTATTCATTTAACATTGAAAACTTAAGAAGATTTGATGGAGACATTAGCTATTATGCTATCTTTGTTTTTAAAAAAACCTGGTTCACCAATTGATAGAAACTGTCTGAGATTGTAGTAATAGAGAAATTTGTAAAATTTAAGGAACATTACATTATGACTTATTATATAAATTTTATATCAGCAATCCTAGGAATTGTTATGTGGGAAAAATGCAAAGCTATTATAAAAGAGAAGATTTTTTGCTTAAAAATCCTATTTTCCAAAACAAGCAAAGGATCTACTTTATATATTTTTGTACATGAATCCCAGAAGATGAAGTTGACTATTTGCAAGTTTGCTACTTCCAAAGACAGCTTTAATATTGATAGAATGTTTGTGTCATGAAACAAAATAAAAATTATTCAATAATTGCTATATTCAATAATTTTGAATCAAAACTTGCTATATTCAATAATTTTGCTTGAAAAACTTATATATATTTTTTAAATAGAAAATATAAAATTTTTTATGTACTAATAAATTGTAATGATCTCACACCCACAGCTGATACAAGTTATTGATATCAGGTCCATTTCTATACCATAAACTTCACTGTTCTAGTGACACAGTTTGTGACTTTATGGCAACCATCAAATCAGTATCTGTAAGTGCTGATGGTTACATTTTTCCCTTGGTCTCTTTGAAAAAAGGACAACAGCTGTACTCTATAAAACGTAACCATAGAAAAATAAAATCTGTGTTTGTTATAAAAGGACCACATAGAAATTGACTTTATTTTAATCCATTTAATTCTTTTCACCGAGATTCTATTCCCCCCATTTATTTAATCAGCATCAACATTTTTTTTCCTAAGAAATATAATTTCCTGTTTTATAAAAAGCAAAAGTTCCTTATAAGGAAATTGAACAGCTGAAAAAGATTGTAATATGAAAAAAATGGTGTAAAAGAGCAGTGACATAATTGATTGTAACCATGGTTTCTTCAGCACTGTAATTATGCTGGTGTAGGGAAGCTCCAGTTTCCAGTAATTGTTGACTTACTATTCTCAACCTCCTACAGAGTCATTGCTCCAAGAACTGAAAGAACTTAAGTGTCATGAATTCCTGTCACCTTTTCCAGTAAAGTAAACTTATTTTTAAAATTCCTTTTATTTATTCAATTTCCATTCTACTGCTCAGGTGGAATTAGTCTGTTATTCCTTCTACTTGAAATTTTCAGGAATGTAACCCAATTATCACTTAGTTCAAAGAATCTTAAAGCAAGATTTGCTACTCATTTTTATGTCTTTTAACTACACAATATACATGCTATTATTGCATTAACAAAATCACTAGACAAAAGTTCTGTGGAAAATCCAGCATGGTGACTGTAAACAGTCAGAATACAGAAGCATGTTCCTTTCTGTGGGAATTATGAGTAGTCAGACAAACACATTGGCAGTCATCACTACTGACAGGTTTGGAATTTGCAATAATTAACATGTACACTGAAATTTTTCACCATCATAGCCATAAAATTCAGATGTTTGTATGTCTTAATTGGTAAAATAGCCATTTGTGTTGTTTGCCTATTTTTGAATTGGGTCGTCAATTTCATTATTGGATTATAAAAGTTCTTCATATGTATATCCTTCATATATTTCATATATCACATATGGAACTAGCTAATATTTCTCCCAGTCTATCTTGCATTTTTTTTAATAGTGAAAAAGTTTTTAATGTTTATCAAGTTCCATTTATTAATGTTTTATTTTGTGGTTAATGCTTTTGGTGTCATATCTAAAAACATGCCAGCTGGGTATGGAGGCTCATACCTGTAATCCTAGCCCTTTGAGAGGCCTAAGTAATTGGATTGCTAGAGCTCAAGAGTGCAAGACCAGGCTGAGCAAGAGCAAGATCTCATCTCTACTAAAAATAGAAAAACTAGCCAGGTGTTGTGGCAGGTGCCTGTAGTCCCAGCTACTTTGGAAGCGGAGGCAGGAGGATCTCTTGAGTCCAAAAGTTTGAGATTGCTATGAGCTATGATGACGCCATGGTATTCTACCCAGGAGATAGAGTAAGACTCTGTCTTTAAAAAAATTAAATAAAATAATTAATTAATTAAAAATAAAAATTAAACATTATGCCTAATTGAAAGTCACAAAGATTTTCTTTATATTTTCCACTAGAAATTTTATAGTTTTAGATATTGCATTTAGGCTTCTAGTCTATCTTAAATTAGTTGTTGTACACTAGATGAGGTAAGGGTCTAACTCTAAGTGTGTGTGTTTGTGTTTTTGCATGCATATCACGATGTTCTTGAACCCGTTTTTGAAAAGCATATTATTGTCTAAATTATCTTCGCACCTTTATTAAATAATCAGTTGGCTAGAAATTTAATAATGTCAATTCTTTTCACTGATTTATATGGCTATCCTTACCTCATCATCCCTATTTTGACCCTGGAGCTTAATATTAAGCTTTAAAATCATATACTGTAGGTCCTCCAATCTTGCCCTTCTTTTTAAAAATTGCTGAGGTGATTCTAGGCATTTTGTTTTCTATGTAAATCGGAGGATTTGCTTTTAAATTTTAACAAAACAAGCATCTGCAATTTTAATAGACATTGTCTTGAATCCATAGCTCTAGTAGAAAGAAACAGTTACCAATTTGAGTCTGCCAACCCATAAATATAGAATGTCCCTTGTGTATTTGTTTTAATTTCTCTTAGAAATACTTTGTAGATTAAATTAAGCATATGTTTTTTTGTGTAATTTATTTTATTTTTTTAATTTATTTTTTATTGTTAAATAATAGCTGTGTACATTTGTGCAATCAAGGGGTACAATGTGCTAGTTAATTAAGCATGTGTTGAACTTCTCTTGTTATCTTTATTCTTAAGGTTCTCATACTTTTCAATGATATTATAAATGCAATTATTTTTATTTTTGTATCATTTGCTGCTAGCACACGCTTGGAGGAATTCAGCTGAATTTTGCATAAATATCTATATCATGTAATCTCATTTAACTTACTAGTTCTAATAGATTTTTTCTTGACTAAAGTTTTATACATATAGGCTCATATAGGATCATTCCATCTGTGAACAAAGACTATATTACTTTTTTCTTTCCAACCCCCATCCCTTTATTTCTGGGCATTGTTTTATTGCAATAGCCAAAGTCTCAGGGACAATGTTGAGTTTCCCTTGTTTCAAGGAGAAAGCAGACTTTGACAAGAAAGTTTAGCTTTGGTGTTTTACAGTTGCTCTTCATCAAGTTGAAGAACTACTGTTTGAGATTTGTTATTAAAAGATGTGTTGTCAAATACATTTTTCTATCTATTTAGATTATCATGTGGTTTTGTTCTTATTATATTAAAGTGGTATCACACCTCAATTGCTTTTAGAATATTAAACCAACTTTGTAATCATAGACAAAATTTCACTTTGTCATGATGTGTAATTATTTTGTATATTTCTGAATTAGGCAATTATATACTTTCTTATTATATTTTATATCTGTGTTCACGTGGATGTTCTCAAATGTTGTTTTCTTGTGATGCTTTTGTCTAAATGTGATACAAGAGTAATAATACTGTCCCCTTTGTTGACTTGGAAATGTCCTCTACTAATTGATTCCCTAAAAGGTTTTGTGAATATTTTTTCTTTAAAAAATTATGACTAGAAAAAAAATTGTGACTGGCCTGCCATATTTTCTTTATAAACTTTCCCTGCACAACAGACTAAAATTTGTTAAAACTACAAGTCCAAGCTACCTGAAAAATTGTTGAGGATCAAATAAACTTAAGCATGTCAAAACATGTCATTTTTTTAACCTTACCTGTAACCACACACAGTCTGTAGGAATTTTAGCAGATTTTTAACATTGCCATTCCATTCAAAAATTTCATGATTTTGTTACCTAAGTTGGAGTAGAATGCAGGTGACCAGAAGCTCATGATAGTGTTTAAAATTCAGGAAAAAAATTAATTCAGAAATAATAACTCAGGAAGTGATAAAAGATTGAATCAAATGGTAATTGAAAGCTGGATAAAGAAGTAATATGACAGAAATAAGCAAAGCATCCGATTTAATATGTTCTTATCATCTTTAAGAACATTTCATATGTTTATTTCAGACTGTGTAACAGTCTTCCAGTGTGGTTGACCTATATATAGCCTTTACATGCAAGATAGTAAGAAAGTAGGAATCAAAAAAAGAATTAGTAATTATAAACAGGCTTGACCATAGTATGGTCAAATTCATCAAAGGTTGTGTGTGTGTGTGTGTGTGTGTGCACGCACACACATCTGTATATATGTATGTGTGTGGGGGTTGAAAGATAATGCAGGCAGACATTCCAGAGGATTCATAAGGGAATGGCCCTGGGTCTTAGCCCTCCACTGCTCAGCACACCAACAGTGGCAAGGAGGGTCTGAATGTTCACCAACTTAGACCGAAAAGTAGTTTGGGGACATCTGAGTAAAATTCAGCAGCTTAGTGGAAACAGGGTATCAGTGAGTTCAAGGAGGATTAAAAATTATCCTTGAGCCTAGACAATCTAGCCTGAAGGCTTTAAAAGTATCCATCCTCCCTAAGGCAACTTTTTTGGTTAGCTACTTGGTTCCACCCTTGAGAACTATTCTATGATTTAGTGCCTCCACCCTGATGACATTTTTTATAATCCAAGACCAGGGGCTTTTTTGAGTCATGAGACTATTAACGCTTTACTTCTTCATTCTGGAAACACATGCCCTAAAATCTCAGTAAAACATCTTGAGAATTCAGAGAGGGAGGCACCTATCTGCCTCGATATAGGCTGACACAGTGTCACTGTCTCCTGGTCTCAGCAGACTTTTTCACAAAAACTCTGCATGGTGATTTTTCGGCATTTCTCCCTCCACCTCCGACTCCTGGTGGTTGGGAAAGTCCCCTCTTGGGGAATTCTCAGTCCACGTGTTGTGGCTCCTTCCTGCACTGCAACGTGTGTGTATGTGCGCTTAGGTACACGTATATATAACATGAGAAGCCGTCTGACCTGGGTTTATCTTTTTGATAAGATTTTTAATTATGAATTTCATTTTTTGTTATGTATGTGTTTGTTACTGGAATTTCTTTCTGCAGTAGGTCCTTGGTCTCGGGTATTTGAAGAATGAACCCACAGACCACAGATCAGTGGTTAAGATAGGATTTATTAGAAAGGAATACTGAAGGAGTTAAAAGCATCAGAGCTCTGGCAAGGGGCAGACCCAAGTCTGAAGTCTCTGCCTTGGTCCTTTGTCTAGGAAGATATATCGTAGTAGGTCCTTGCAGTTTTTGCCTCAGGGAAGGAATAAGGATGTGTGCTCCCTCCTCAAGGTGGAGCTATCCAGAACCTTTCTGGCTGCTTGTTCATGAACTTGCTAGAGCCCAGAGAGTGTGGCCTGGAAAGGGCAGTCTGTTTCTGCTTAGAGGTAGGGGGTCTGGTCTATGAGCTCACCTGGGCCTACAGAATGGGTGGGCCACTGTCCAGCCTTGAGTTGGGGAATCCTGTGTCAAGTTCAGATTTTATATTTCTTCCTAAGTCAGTTTTAATACTTTGTGTCTTTCCAGAAATTTCATTTTGTTTTCTAATAAGCTGACAAAAAAATTGCTTATTATATTCACTTTTAATGGCTATTAAACATATGGAAAGGTCTAAATACTACTGGTAATTAGTAAAACACAAATTTAATCCACAATGAGATATCTCTATATACCTAATAGAATAGCTATAATTAACAGGTAAGAAACTAGTACGTGTTGGCTAGGATATGGAGTGACTGGAACTCTCTTACATTCCTTATGCATAAGAATATGAAATGAGGCAGCCAATTTAGAAAACAGTTTTACAGTTTCTTTTAAAATTATTCATACATTTAGCATGCAGCACAGTAATTCCACTCTTTGTAATCTATAGAAGTAAACTGTTTATATACACAAAATCTCTGGGTGAATGTTAACATCAGCATTATTCATAATCATCAAAAGTAGAAATAACCTGAATATTTATCATGGTTGAATAGATAAATAAAAGGAAACTATACATCTAGATACATCCAGTAACAATCTAGTGATATATCCTTTAATATTAATGCAGTCGAATAGCATTTTGCTAACTCACAGTTTTGAAAATCTGTCTCTTACCAAATGACTAAAAAAGTTACATTATTATGACAGAAAGCAAAAGAATGGTTGCCTCTGGCTGGGGGAAGATGGACATAGAAATTTACTGCAACCAATTTCAAGGAAATTTTGGAACTGATGAAAAAGTTTTAAGGCTTTTTTTGATGGATGGACAACTGTATAAATTTAGTAAAAGGTATTTATTTCAAAACTTCAGTTTGGTGAATTTAATAGTATGCAGTATTTACTTCAATAAAGTTGTAAAAGAAAAAACAACAACAACATTGCCTTAAATTCCTGTGTGGGAATCCTCTTGTCCCATTATAGTCAGATGTAAATAAGAAAGAAGAAAGTTTTTCTGATAACCTCCTATCACAAAGCCCTTGCTTACCACCATCTGTATTTCTGGTATACAATCTGTGATGGAACTCATTTATATGTTCTTTCACCTAAGATTGTACCTGGTAGTGTCTTAAGTCTTAACTCTACAGCATATTCCGTAGAGCCTGAGCTCTCTTTTTCCTTGCATTAATTTTTTTTTTTTTTTTTTTTTTTTTTTTTTTTTTTTTTTTGCCTTTGGAAGGGCAAGGTCCTATTCAGCAGATACTATTATTTAAATTATCACTCTGGGTGGCATTTATTTGCTACTATTTTCTGTATTGAAGCTTAAAAATTCATAGAGCTATGTAGTATTGAAGAAGATAATACATTTGATTTTCAGACAGTTCTTCACAATTAAGCTTTTCTAGGTGATATTAATTAGTGTTCACATCAATCGTTTAAAAGAACAATAATAGAGGAAAATAAGTCCTCAATGAAAAAAGCAACTCAAGATTTCAGACACTCTTCATTTCCAGGTATTTATTTAGTAAATATCTTTTTCCTAGGTATAAAGACATACAACAAAGGAGACTACATTTGTTGTCATTTATAGCCTGGAAATTAATTTAAGAGTGAAGAATCTCATTTACCCAGATCATCTTTCTCATCACCATAGTGGATTACATACACTTGTTAAAATAGGCACACTACTCATCGGTTCCGTGTTTTCACTGGGGTACGTAGTGTAATGATTGTACCAATTAGACATCTCCTGCAGGGAGGGCAGGATGTCTCCCCATCTGGGTGGAAAAATACTGAGATGGGTGAGGGTAAGAGAGCTCAGAGTGTTTAGTACATGTCTATGGTATAGTCAGGCCTGGTTTGTGTCCATACATGGTATTGTTAGAGGAATTTCTTTCTGTAGTAGGTTCTTGGTCTTGAGGATTTGAAGAACGAATCCACAAACCACAGATCAGTGGTAAGATAGGATTTATTAGATCGAAAGGAACACAGAAGGAATAAAAAGCATCAGACCTTCTGGCAAAGGGAAAGACCCAAGTGGGAAATTTTCATGCAGGTATTTCATGTAGGGGTATAATGCATTAGGAATTACATTTGGCCAGGACTTGATAGATGGAAGACACCTTTTCAATGTTGATGAGAGTATTAACAAATGAATGCAGTCCCTCCAGAACTCCCAGCAAAGTGGCAGGGAGTTCAGAAGAGGCTTGGCTTATATGAAATTGCCCAGGCCTAGGAAACAGGAATCTTTGTCCAGCCCAGAATGGAGGAACCTGTATCAGTATCTGCTTGTAATTATCCATTCTTATTTTTTTTTTTGCTAGATATAAAGAGAGGAACAGGTCTACTATTCTTTTACCAACTGACGTTTAAAAGGCTGCAGATTAGCCATTCTGAAAGATTGCCACACATATAGCATATATGTCTACCATATAAAGTCTTTTTTTCTGAAAAGTCATAATATTAAATTAGGTTGGTCTACTTATTTCTCTAAATTCTTGCTTTATCCAGCTTTCAATTACCATTGATTTTTAAACTTTCATCACCCTAGTTCTGTCTCTGAATTATTTTTTTCCTTCATCCTAAATGCTACCATAAACTTTGGGTAAACTGTACCTATTAACTTCCTCTACCTTTGCTATTAATAACAAGAACATAATTCTTGAATTGGGTAGCAACATGAAAATTTGCTGAAATCCATGGAGAACATAGCTACAGTTGAGGCTGAGGAAAAAATGGTGTATGTTTAACACACGTAGTGTTATTTGCTCATCAATAATGCTTTGTGGGGGGGGGGGAGCTAGGACTTTTCAATTTTAACATATTTTACTCTGTCATATCAGCAAAAATTATAAACTAAATCTGAAAGGCAAATTATAATTCAGTGTGACTTCATTTAAAAGGCAATGGAAGTAGTTCATAAAATTTTAATAAAATACATTGTTATAGGCTAAAATAAACTTTAAAAACGCACAGAATGTTCTTGTGATACAATTTTTATATCTGACCATGTCAGGCGAGAATATTAATAAATATGGAGTAATAATTACACTTCTTACACATCTGGGAAAAAATCTTTGCCTTTTGCAAACAAAAGATCTTTTCATAGTTTAAATATGCCATATTATCTTTCTAAATTTACCAAATTTAGAAAGTTTGTTTTGAGATTAATTTTTAGGTAATTACATTCTACAGAATATAATTTTTCAGGAGTCTAAGCAAAAAGAAAAAAAAATGATGTCTAAATTCTGAAAATCAGACAGGGCATGGTGACTCACAACTGTAATCCTAGCACTCTTGGAGTCTGAGTCAGGTGGATAGCATGAACACAGGAATTCAAGACCAGCCTGAGCAAGACTGAGACCCTCATCTCTACTAAAAATAGAAAAACTATCCAGGCATCAAGGAGAGTACCTGTATTCCCAGCTACTTATGAGGCTGAGGCAAGAGGATAGTTTGAGCCCAAGAGTTTGAGGTTGCTGTGAGCAGTGACGCTATGGCACTCTACCCAGGGTCAACAGACTGAGACTCTGTCTCAAAGATATAAAATAATAATAATAATAATAATAATAATAAAATAAAAAGCAGATAGAGGAAAACACAGCAATAGCAGATTTTAGCTACACCAAATAATTTTCACATAAAGAAGAACCCAAGCAATATATCTAACATGGGGATACTTCTACCTCACTACACTGCCAGTTTTTCACTTGAGATGTTATGAAAAAAGACAATTTGTGTGTATTTTCAAGATATGTTCAAGAAGTCTGACATTATGTTCCCATATAAAGTTTTTAAAAGACCCTTTTTGTCCCATGTACTCAATTTTCTAATATGAAGGCAGTAGATGATCTAATACAAGGTTGGGAGTAGGGGAATTAGGGATTGGGGAGGGGGAGGAAGGAGGAGGCTGGGGTCACAGTGTATAGCACACCTCTCGCCTCTTGGGGGCAGGACACAATTAAAGAGGGACTTTACCTAACAACTGTAGTCAGCATAACCTAATTCTTTGTACCCTCAATGAATCCCAAACAACCACCACCACCACAACAACAAATTTTTAAGTATAGAAAAAAAAGCTCGCTTTCTTTATACTACAGTTTGTGTGTGCTGTCCATGTCACTCGAGATTACCCAATTCTTAGAATCCCCCAAAATTATCACAATCATTTCTGTCATTTCAAATCAAAATGACAGAAAATTATGGGAAGTCCAGATGAGCCCAGTCTCTATGGTGAAAATATCTCTAGGGTGAAAATATCTCCCTTGAGTAATCATAATCAAAACCAGACCCGCAATAAAGCTGACAGAGTCAGAAGATGAGCTACTAATGTAGGGTGTCTCATCACCACCAAGCCTATGGCCTAGAATTGTGTCAGAGGCAGGGGTGGGGGGAAGTCAATCAGTTTAATCATTAATAGAGGAAAGAATCCAAAGGCCAGAAACACCATGGTGTCACTCATAATCTGCTGAGAAAAAAAGCAATAGCATTTTACGCACAAACATTGCAGAAAGGCCAGTTATGTTGTGGCTGAGGCATTCCTGAATTCTGATGTAACACAAGGGAACTCTAATAGTTCCACCATATTAAAAACTTCCTTCTTTCTACTTCAAAGAGTTAGCATTAGTGCATTCGTTTATCTAGTTTTCTTCTTATCAGAAGAGTTCACTGGCTAATGAAACCAATTTACAGATACAAAACACCAGATACTGATTTCAGGTATCAGCAACCACAACAAAAGTCTACACCAGATTAAACATTGTGTTACATCAAGTTTCTGAACCTGCAGGTCACCTTAATCTATATGAACACAGGCACTTGGCAGAAACTGCTGATACTTGAGATATTATTTGAGAAAAAAGCCCTGTTAACTAAAGAATTCTATGTGAAGCTCAGCAAGCTTTACTTTGAGTATAAATGTGTGGCAAAAAACAAAGGAAATAATTTTACAGAAAAATACTTTGAATTGGAATCTCATATTTGGGATTTATGGATTTTATGTAAGTGTGCTATTATTCTCATTTGTTTGTTTCTGTTTTTTTTTTTAAATAAAGTTACAGACATGAATAAAATATTATACTCCTTTTAGATATTTAATGTTTAGAATGGGAAGAGAACTGAGACAGCCTGATTGTAGGCTATCAGAAATACTTTGAGCCTCTTATCCTTGAATTTCCAGACCTGAATGAAATAATTTAAATGCTTGCTTAGTTCTTAATACGGGATAATAGGAATCAGCATCACTTTTTTTTTTTTTTTTTTTTTTTTTTTTTTGCGGTTTTTGGCTGGGTCTGGGTTTGAACCTGCCACCTCTGGTATATGGGGCTGACGCCCTACTTCTTGAGCCACAGGCACTGCCTACAGCATCACATTCTTTAAACATGTTAACTATAAGAAAAAGCTTTTAAATATTCCTACATTGTCTACGTGGAAAACAATCTATATCAAGAAAATTCTTTGAGACATACTTTTATGTCTATGATATTATGTTTATGATATTAAAAATATTAATTGTCTCTGTATTAAAAGTCATTATTTGCACATTTTAAAGCATATAATAAGCAGGTAAATTAATTGCAAAAAAATATAGAGATAAACATTTAAGATAATAGTTTATCCAAACAATAAGAGAAAATTGAAAAAATTAATAACAGCAAAAGAGTAATGATAAGTATATCACAAAATAAAATTTGGATAAAATATAAATAAATATAACTAATAAAAATTTGAAAGCAATTTCTATTAGACTGGTATTAGATTATACTTTACACATAATATTGAAGTGATTAAAAATCAATTTACATTACCTGCCAGTAGGTAATGAGATGGGCAATATGACATATATTGGTAGGAGTATAAAATGTTTCTCAAAACTTTCCATCAATAGGTAATAAAACCATGCCCATATTATTTTACACTGTATTTCAGTCTAGAAGTATTGTCTAATATATTGATAAAAATTTGAGAAAAATACTAAAGATACTAATCATACTTTGAATGTTAAAAGTTAATAAAATCAAATAATAAGCCGTGGTGCAAAGTTGAGGCTTATGTAGAATCTTTTAAAAGGTGGAAAAATAATAACTATAAAAACTTTGATGACTAATCTAGGATATACCATCCTACTGTGTATCATCCCAAGTATCTAAAAGAAAATGTGTTTGCTTTGTTTGTATGAGATTATGTGTGTGTTTTTGAATATTTTCAATATGGGAGAAAGTAAAGGGAAAGTGAACTTTAACAAAATTTCAAAAAACAGCAAACGTCCTTAGGTATAAGTATTCTTATTGTCAGGACTTGTTTCTTTTCTTATTTTTTAATGTGTTATATAAATATTTCTGTATTTTTTACTCCAATGCACTGCTGCATGTTTTATTACCAATAATCAAGTACTCCATTTCTAAATCTTTTTGTTTCATATTATTATTAGCCATCCCCAAACCAAATCTCTGACACACTTTTAAGAGTTCCAGTATTCAAATGTAGACTTAAGGAATCACCCCAGGAGCCTCCTTTGTGTCCTATTCTCCCTAAGAACATTACCACTTGTCCTAACTAATCAAACAGAAACACTGTGTCTCTACACATATTACCATCAAATACTTAAAATATTATTGAATTAAAATTAAGAATCTGACTTTTCTATAATTTTGAGTTGTTAATTTTGCCAATACACAATATAGCTTACTAAAACTACCAATGTGAAGGTTTTAGATTTCTAGAAAATAAGATTGTATTGCCCTCTGTTAAATAATCTTTAAAACTGTAAAAATTAGTGTATAATTTTAAGCAGTTTATAAGTACCTAAAGTTCATCAAATATTAGTAAATCAAATCCTACTTACATGCTTTAAGAGAGTTGTTATCAAAATAATTTAATGATAAATTCTTTCATAATGTAAGGAGCTACTTTAGAACAAATAATTACTAGTCTCCAGTTTTCTTTCATGTAAATCAGGACATTCATACTTTGGTTTCGTATAGTTTTAATTAAGCTGTATAGAAAGTGCTACCTGTGTTTAGAACACTGTGTCTTGTCAATTTTGAGGTTGGCCTATTTAAGAATAAGTGAGCTTAGGGCGTCGCCCCCATATACCGAGGGTGGTGGTTTCAAACCCAGCCCCGGCCTAACTGCAACAAAAAAATAGCCAGGCATTGTGGCGGGCCCTGTAGTCCCAGCTACTTGGGAGGCTGAGGCAAGAGAACCACCTAAGCCCAGGAGTTGGAGGTTGCTGTGAGCTGGATGACGCCACAGCACTCTACAGAGGGCGATAAAGTGAAACTCTATCCTTAAAAAAAAAAAAAAAAAAAGAATAAGGGAGTTTAGAGGGGAGTGGTGCACCTATCTGTAATGCCAGCTACTTGGGAAGCTGGGGAGGGAGTAAAACTTGAAGCCTGGAGTTCTAGGGTACAGTGAGCTATGACCTGCCATTCACTCCAGCCTGGGCAACAGAGAGAGACTCTGTTTCTAAAAAAGAATAAAAAAGAATGTTGGTTTAGCTATAAGATGCTTTAGTATGTAGATTTGTAGTAAATAGCAGTAAGCAGTGGTCAAGCAGTGGTGGTCTTGTTCACACCAACGCCACCATTTGGTTTTTGCCTACTTATTACATAATGCTAACTCAGTAATTATTTACCATAATTTGATGAAAATGGGGTACTAAAATTAATGTTTTCATTTTGCTTTTGCTTCAACATTTTTTTTTTTTTTTTTTTTTGAGACAGAGCCTCAAGCTGTCGCCCTGGGTAGAGTGCTGTGGCATCACAGCTCACAGCAACCTCCAACTCCTGGGCTCAAGCGATTCTCCTGTCTCCCTCCCAAGTAGCTGGGACTACAGGCATCCACCACAATGCCTGGTTATTTTTTTTTTTTTTTTTTTTTGGTTGCAGCTGTCGTTGTTTGGCGGGCCTGGGCTGGATTCGAACTCGCCAGCTCAGGTGTATGTGGCTGGTGCCTTAGCTGTTTTAGCCACAAGCACTGAGCCTTCAACTTTTAATTGTAGTATCCCCCTGTTCATTTTGGTAATATAAAATTTATTCATATCTATTCAATATTAATAAAACTTATTTAAATGGAAGGACCTCATATCTTAAAGGTCAGAATTCTTTCAAATTCATTTGATGCTAAACTCACTATTTACATGTACTGTAAAAGTTATTTTATCATCTATCAGAACCTCAAACCTAATCCAATTTATCCTTTCAACACCTCTCTCCACAATTCACCTATGTCACACTGATTCATTTATGCCAAATTAGGTCCCCTGCTTTGGACTCAGACTGTGTGTGATCAAGTCTTCACTCCTGATTCCAGGTTCTCAGTCTTTTGGTCCTCAACTTATTTGCCTGTAATTAGCAGATAAAATAACATCTAGACATGAGATTGGTTAGTCATTAACTCTCACTCATTCATTCATTCCCCAAATCTCTACTGAATGCCTCCTTTGTAACAGGTGCACCCCTAGGTGATGACAAACAGACCAAGAAAAGCTTCTGCTCTCATTAGCTGGTGTGTGTGTGTGTGTATGTGTGTGTGTGTGTATGTGAATTTATTACAGGCTGGAGGCAGGGAGAATGCTAAGTGACAAGTGAGAAAATACTTTTAGAGTTTAGAACAATACATGCCATTGTTCTGGCACAGAAGTAGTATCTTCATGAAGTAGAAGTTTGGTTGTTATTATGGTTTCTTTCTCCTACTCATTAAAATCTAATCATACTCTTATTGACTGGAAAATGCTGTAATAATTTACCAAAAGGCCATATGCTTTTTATATCATCCTATTTTAACATCACAAGTTTAGGAACCTAGCCAATAATCAATAAGCATTCAAAATTGAACTCTAAATTCCCTCTCTGATCTAAAATACTGAGTCTCTAATGAGATTGGACTAGTGACTTGTGACTAGACGCTGAGAGCCATTTGAGACACAAGACATATTCAATTTATTCAATTTATCATAATAGTTACGTGATTGAATTGTGTCAAACGTTTGTTAATTGACAGTTGGGTAGATATTGTTTACTGGTTTTCAGAGGTTAGATTGTATCTCATTGTAAAATTCAAATGAAATCCAGCAGCTTCAATGAACCAGAGCTGTCCTTTGGGAAAATGAAGCTATAGCATGGATATGATATAAGAAGAGATCTCAACCTAATATTAGAAGGGTACAAATCTCTGGTTGTTATAAGGATAGGACATGGCAGCTGATGAACACTTGGCAGACAGCTATTCTTTAAGCATGGTTTGGAGTAAAGCATGCTACCATGGTCCTTTATCCTTTTTAGGCTTTGCCACCAGCTTTGAAGCTGTATATTCTACAGTAGTCCTTTGAAGGGCTTCCTGTCTTTGCCAACTCTGCTCTCCTAAACTTTCAATTTTCACTTGACAAACTCAGCTTGTCTTAATGTTTCTCTGATTGTGTTTTCTTTTTGTTTAAAATGTCTTTTCCTTAAGACTGATCAATGGAAATCTGATCCTTCCCTAAGACTCTGAATTTACTTAGAGATTAATTTCAAAGCTTTGTCTTGTTTAACTTTTGTGTAATCCTTAAATCCAATTACCTTTCACATAGTTTTTCAATGGAAAGGTCTAACCCTCTCTCTTCCAATAAAAAATCGTATCTAAAGTTGTTTTAAAAATTTGTTTGCCACATAATTGTGAAATATTTTATTAAAATTAGTAATATGTATTTTATTTATTTATATTCTGGATTTTTAATTTCTTATAGATATATATGCCTATATATATTCTTGCTATAAACATTGCAAATGAGTATAGTGCCCTATTTATTCTATAAGCAACCACAAATTGATGGATTTTATGTCATGTACTACAGCAAATAAATAGTCAAATCCACATTTTCTTCATATTGACTTTAAAGTAATAATGGCTCCAACCTAACTCTAACTCTAAAAATCACAATATTAGAGGCCAGGCTTTTTTTGTTGTTGTTTTTCCTTTGACATTATCACACTTGGTAATGACATAGACTCAAGCATAGAATGTTGTTTGAGTTTCTGCTTTCCTTATTTTTATGACCAGGTGACCAGATATCAGTTTTACCCAGGACAGTTTCAGTTTACAATGACTGCCCTGAATAATTATTATTACCACTTTTTTTTATTCTAAAAAGTACCATTTTTGAATGACTCGTTCTAATGCATTATAGAGCACTCAAGTGGAAGCAAATGTTTTTCACTGTTTGGATCAACCACATAATCCATGTTCTTCTAAGTCACGCAGGAATATGTTCCCTGTGCAAAAAGGAATTACATTTGCTGTCAACCATACTCTTGATTATTGTCTATTTTGTGCAACTTTAAGATCAAGGGTGAATATGGACTGTAATTGAAGTCTAACATAAAGTAATACTTGGTGGTTATAAATCTTTTGATTTTTAGTTTCAAGGAAATTTACTATTACATATTTTAATTACATCAATTTAGAGAAGACAATTGACAATCAAATAAAAAGGGAAGAAGGGATGTGAATGTATTCCTTTTTGATTTAGACAGTAAATTAAAATTAAAGTAGAAAAGTTGAGTTTTTCACTATATATTTGAAAATATTTCATTATATGATGAAATTACTAACTCATGCCTATATTCTAAAAGTAACAGAAATATTTGTGTATGTCATGCTTAAGACCAGAAGGTTCCACATTGGTGCTTTAATGATTGATTCATTTTTCAACAAGGGCTGAAAGATGTAAACTAATAGGAATTTAACATCAACAGTATTATAAATTATTAATTTTAATATAATTGTAAGTATTAGTTTTTTTGTTTTACAAATCAGCCCCTAAAATGATAATAATTTCCTTCAAACTTTAAAAAGCACATTTTATTAGCTTTTTACTAAAGCATTAGTCACAGAACATACATGAATAATTCAGTGACAAATTAGTAGTTGAGAAAGAAATTCAGTTTGAATAACTACCTGGTAATATTCTTGTTAAGGAATAAATTGTTCTGAATTTTTTAAAGTTATTCTTACTTATAAAAATTTTTGGAATATTAAATTGGCAACTTCTTAAGCATATATATTTACTAATTTTAATAGCATTTTTTTATTCCTTTTAAAACATAAATACTATTTTTATTATGTGTGATACTATATTTCCTCATATTTGAGGCTGTAGCATTTTTGAGTTGAGTTTCTAGAATTTTGTTACACTCTCTTTAAGGTTCTTGTTTATTTCTTCTGAAACACTTGCCCCCTCTTTTCAATAAGTTGAGTTGCATGTATCATCAAGGTCTGCAATGTTACATACTCTAAGATGGTCTGAAGTTAGTTGGCCTGGTTAAGTCCCGACATTATATGTAGTAATCCTCATACTCAAAAAAATGTTAATTTCTAAAAATCATAGTTCAGCTATTAATGATTTATTATTTGTACTAGTAAACATTATTTGTTTTAAAGAAAACTAAACTATTTAATTGGAAAATATAAAATTGAAAAAGACAAGAAAACAAGATTTTTTAATATTCAAGATCTACAGCTAGTTAGTTGTTTTTATTTCCCTAATCTTTGCCTTGAAAGATCAAGTTCAATTGTTAAAGAGGAAAGTTGCCTTTTTCAATTACATAATTTTCAAATTATACATGTTCCTAAAGATACAGAGAGACTTCACCCATTTCACCTTTGACTCATTATTTTTAGTTGGTCTTTTTTTTATTTCAAAATATTAAGGGATACAGATGTTTTTGATATATGTCTTGAGTCAAAGTTTTAAATGTACCTACCACCCTAATACTGTTTATTGTACAAAAGGGGGGTTTTGTCCCTCCTTTCCTGCCTCCTTCCCTTGTTTCATTTCCGATGACTTTTCCTTCCCTCTGAGCATTTTTGGGCTCTTTAGTTAGTTCCACCTTAACAGAGAGTACTGTGGTGTTTGTTTTGCCATTTCCATTCTTGAAATACTTCACTGAGAATGACAGTCTTTAGAGCCTTCCAAATTGTTGCAAATGGTATTCATTAATCTTTTTTCATGACTGAACAATACTCCACATTATACATATACCAAACTTTGTTAATAAACTCGTTAAATGATGGGCACTTGCATTGATTCCAGATCTTTTCAATTGTGAATTGCACTGAAATATACATTTAAGTGCAAGTGTGTTTTTGATAGAAGGACTTATTTTTGTTTGGGGTGATGCTTAGTAGTAAAATTGGTAGATCAAATTGTAGTCCTAACAGTGTATAAGAGCTCCTCTCTCTGCATTCACCCGAGCATCTATTATTTTTAGACTTTTTTTTTTTTTTTGAGACAGAGTCTTACTCCATTGCCCTAGGTAGAGTGCCATGATGCCATTATAGCTCACAGCAACCTCAAACTTTGGGCTCAAGAGATCCTCCTGCCTTAGCCTCCCAAGTAGCTGGGACTACAGTCACCTGCTACAATGCCCAGCTAGTTTTCTATTTTTTGGTAGAGGTGGGGTCTCACTCTTGCTCTGGCTGGTATCAAACTCTAGAACTCAATCTACCCAATTTGATCTCCCCAATTGCTAGGATTAAAGACATCAACCACTGCACAGACCTGTTTTTAGAGTTTCTAATAAAGGTATTCTAACAGGGATGAGGTAACATCTCATTGTGGTTTCAATTTGTAAATTCCCTGATAATTGATGATGTTGAGCATTTTTTCGTGTATTCTTGGCCATCTGTCTTCCCTATTTTGAAAAATATCTGTTCATGGTGTTTTTTCACTTTTTAAAGAATTTTTTAAATTTTATTTTTCTTACTGATTTGAGTCCTTCGTAGGTGTTTGACATCAGACGTTATCGCATGTATAGAATGCAAATATTTTCTTCCATTCTGCAGATTGCTCTTTTAATTATTTTCTCAGCTGTGCAGAACCTTCTTAATGTAATCAATTGCCATTTATTCATTCTTGATGCTGCTGCAATTGTCATTGGGTATTTGTCATAAATTATTTGCCTAGATTGATGTCTGTAATAGTTTTTCCTATATTGTCTTCTAGAATTATTAAGGTTCAATGACTTTAATTTAAGTCTTTTATTCATTTTAATTTTTGTAAGAGATAGGAGTCCTATTTCATTATTCTGCATGAGACTATCCAATTTTCATAGCACTATTTATTGAATAAGGCTTCTTTTCCCCAGTGTGCATTGTTTTCTGTTTCATCAAAGATAAGCTGACTGTAGGGAGAGAGTTTTCTTTCTGGGTTGCTTTGCTCTACATCTTTATTTTTGTACCCATTTGAAGTCTGTTAATGTGATTTCTCCAGATTTATTCTTTTTGCTTTGGATTGCTTTGGCTATTTGGGCTCTTCTAGTTCCAAACAAAGTGTAGAATTATTTTTCTAGATCTGCGAAATGTCATGGATATTTTGATGATGTTTTCATTGTGTCTGTAAATCACTTTGTATGATAGTATGAACAATGTGACAATGTTGTTTCAACCTATCCATGAGCATGATATGGTCTCTATTTTTGTGTGTCAACTGCAATTTCTTTCCTCAATGTTTTGTAGTTCTCTGTGTAGAGACACTCCTCTTCCTTTGTTAAATATATTCCTAGCTATTTTATTTTCTTTGTAGCTATTATGAATGGTATTGAGGCTTTGATCAACTCTAAGTTTGACTATTACATCTTTATAGAAATGCTACTGATTTTAGAGCATTAATTCTATATCCTGAGACTTTGCTAAATAAATCTATCAATTCCAGGACTGTCTTTTTGGTGTTTGGCATTTTGTAGATACAAGATCATATCATCAGTGAAAAGCAATAATTTGACTTCCTTTTCCTTGATTTGAATACACGTTATTTCTTTCACTTGCCTGATTGTTCTGGCTAGGACTTCCAGCACTATGAATAAAAGTGATGCACCCTTGTCTTGTTCCAGTTCTTAATGGGAATGCTCTCAACTTATCTCCATTCAATATGATACTGACTGTGGGTTTGTCATATATGACTTTGTTAATCTTGTGATATGCTCGTTCTATGCCTAGTTTGCAGATGGCTTTTATCATGAAAGAAAGCTTAACTTTCTCAAATGCTTTGTCTGCATCTATTGAGATGATCATATGGTCTTTGTTTCTGCTTTTGTTTATGTGGCGAATTACATTTATTGATTTACATATGTTGAACCTTCCTTGCATTCCTGGGATAAAGCCCCCATAGTCATTGTGGATTTTCAAAAAATTTTTGATGTAAATTTGTCAACCGGTCTGTGAAACTAGTGTATGATGCCCCATGATCATATCAATGTACACAGCTATGATTTAATAAAAATAAAATAAAATAAAATTTTTGATCTGTTATTAAATTTGTTTTGTTCATATTTTATTGAAATATTTTTTCATCAATATTCATAAGAAAAATGGGTCTATAGTTTTCTTTCTTTATTGTGTACTTTCTCGGGTTTGGTATCAAGGTGGCACTGGATTTGTAGAATTAGGGAAGGTTTCCACCTTTTCAGTGTTAAGGATTAATTTCAACAGTACGGGTATGAGTTACTCTTTGCATTTCTGGTGGAATTCAGCTGTAAACCTATTTTATCTGGGGCTTTTTGTTGTTGTTGGAAGACATTTTGTCACTGCTTCGGTATTTCTGCTCATAATTGGCCTGTTCAGACATTCCATTTCTTCCAATTGAGTCTTGAAGTTTGTGTTTCAAACAATTTGTCTTTTTCTTTTAGGTTTTCTTGTTTAAATTTGTAGAGATTTTTGTATTATGTACAGATGATGTTTTATATTTCTGTGTTATCAATTATATCTCTGTGATGGATGTCAGGAGTTTAGGGTCTACTTGACCTCTTTTGGGCAATTCATTTTAGTAGATAATATATAAAATGAGATAATTTACTTTAATTATGAGTATTAACCCTCACCATGTTTTTTAAAATTTATTTCAGAAGTTACAACTCTTTCAAATTCAACTGTCTTCCTCCTCATTAGTTAGCATTTACAAACCATTTTTTTTGGATACTGCTATACATTAATATATTAGGTGATTCAAATTTAATATATGATATTCTTTTCTATGAAGAAACAATCACTACTTTTATTTCACCTCAGCCCAGCAACTCAATTATTGATCTTACCTCACTTCACAGTATTTTTCGGATCTTAGAATATGATCTTTCACTCTTACTCCTGCTTGTCTTTGAGAAATACATCTTATGTCCTATTTCAGCATTATTTATGAATGGATGGTTTTACCAAAATTATCCATTCTTGATATAAAATAAGCTATATTTTGGGTTGTGCTGGATCCTTAAAAACTTTTAAATGACACCTGCACTCCAATGTTTCTACCAGCACCATTCACAATCGCAAAGATGGTGAAAACAACCCAAGTACCCACTGATACATGAATGGATTAATAAAATGTAGTATATGCATACTCTGGAGGATTACTTAGCCATTAAAAAAATGGAGGTCTAGTAGCTTTTATGACAACCTGGATGGAACTGGAAATCATTCTTTTAAGTGAAATATCACAAGAATGGAGAAAACAAAACACATGTACTCAATTCCAAATTGGAACTAATTGATTAACACTGAAGTGCACATAAGGAAGTTAATCTAAATGAAAATCAAGCTAGGGGTAGTGGGAAGGAGAGGATGAGTCAATTCAGACCTGTTGGGTACTGTGCATACTATCTGGGTGAACAGCATACTTATAACTTTGACTCAACCGTACAAAAACAAAATATGTAAACAAATCATGTGTATTGCCTAATATTCTGAAATAAAAAGTTATACTAAAGAGATAATAAATGAATAAATAAAAAACCTTAAAATGAGATGAAATATTGACTAAGCAAGATATACTGTGTTACACTCATTCACTCATGTATATGTATTGTTTACACTATTAATGTCCTAATAATTTCCCAGTGTTTGCAAACAGTTTAAGCATTGATCAAATCAAAAGTTTTCCTTCTACTTTCTTCAGGCAAATATATGCATATAAAAAATCACACTCTCATTATTTTCCCTAAAACAATTAATAGTAATTTTATTTTATGATTCTCTCCATTTTTTATGTCAGGAAAAAGCTCTCATTTTTAACCTCCATTATTTTCTGTTACCAAATATTTATTTATTTACTGTGTGCCTCCTTCTGTACACAGTACTAAACTTAATATGTATGTTTGCCTAGCAATTTAGTACTTTTACTTTTCTAGCAATAAAAAAAGAAGAAATACCACCATTAATGACACAAATATCTGAAAGTCTCTAATAAAAAGTAAGACAATTCAAAATTTAAAAAGAATAACTTTGATTTCTATATTTCATTTGCTGTCTTTGCTTTCTAATCACTATTTCTTTTCAGATAGAAATTGGCTATTGGTAAGTGAAAGAAAGAAGGCAAAATAATGATGACTGTGATTACTTTAAAGGTGAATCTAGAGTCTCTAGATTTAGTATAGACCAAAACAATAACATTTCTCTCAGTGCTGAAGTAACCTTATATAAACTTCCATAGGGACCTGTGTAAGCAACTGAGCAAATCATCTGTCCATACTGCTATTTTCTCTTACCTGTTTATTACACACAAGACAGATGCCTCTACTTACTGAATATAGTTGAGGATCATATGTGTGCAGGAGTGAACTAATGCTTATATTGTCTCAGTCCATTTCAAATTAATGTGGTGTGGAATGGTCAAGGGAGATTTCACCCCCTCTTTGATGGTTGTCCTCCTGTTGAATGAGTTCTGTTAAATGATCCCTGTAAGAGACATCCTTCATTCCTGGCTCTCAAAAATTGAGTTCTGAATAGTGTTGTTTTTAGTGTGTGGAATTCAACAGATGGTACCAAATCACCATATTTTAAACAGCTTCCTGAGAATAGATTTCCAGCAGAGCCTCTCCTCAATCTCACTGTCATCTGCTTTCACTGTAGTTCATTCACTCAGCACTATCATGCAAACCGCATTTATGTTTCCCTGGAAGATGTAACTGCACATTAGCAAATCCAGAGCTTAGGTATGAGTTTCGGGAAGGGTGTTCTTCTGCTTATGTCATTAAACAATGTCTTATTATTTGATGATTGCCTTCCATTTTAAATTCAAAGTGATGACTACCTATCTTTCTGAAATTCAATTCACCAAAGAAAAAATTATAGGTAGCAATTTTTTTCTTAGCTTTCAGCAAGACCTTTGAAACCCTCATCTTTGTTGTCATGCTGAAACATTCTGATCTGGACCAGCGAGAAAAAAATCCTTCACACAGTGCTGATGAGTTTCTGAAGTCTTTATTGTTACCCTGCACACCTTCGCACCTCCACCAGAAGAAAAAGTAGATTTATATTAGAAACTGTATTGAAAAATATCCACTTCAAATGCACTCAAAGGACTTTCCAGTTGTTTTATGACTATTCCTGAATACTTCCATGTCACTGAAATAAGTTGAGCTAAGCAAGGTAGACACTTTTATAAATTTGTGGGAGGCTACCTTGAAAAAGATGATGGGAAAATAAATAGGCTATATTCTGCTGTTGTTATTCATCTTAGAGTTAGAGCTTTCTCCTAGTAAGTTACTGCTAAGTAGGAGCAGCAATAAAAGATGAGCACCTACCATATATCTGTAGCCAGTAATTCCACACTTACAATTCCAGTACAAGGTCAATAGAACCAAATACACAGATAGTCACACTTTCTTTATGAAATAACAAGAAAAGTTGTAGTAAACAGTATTTTGATGCCATATTAAATTGTCAGGGTTTGCGGCAGATCCTGACCTGAGTTAGGAGTCCACAGGGCACACAACACTGGGGAAATTACGATACACCAGCTTAAGACATAGTGTCTGGGAAGTCTGGAGGAAAGTGTACAATATCTCACAATGAGTGGCAGGTTGAGACAATGCAGCAACTTTCTGACTTCTCAGAAACCTTTTATTGACTTCTAACATGCCGCATATATGCAAAATGGAAAGATACCAAAAGATAGGGTTAAAAGAATCCAAGCCCCAGGAAGTTTGGATGGAGAGAAAGGCTGGGTAAATAGGAACATAGGGTAGGGTGTTGTTAACAAATGGCAGATAGGGTGTTTAGAAAGGGGAGTGGAAAACCAGTTTCATCACTACAGAGCAAGCAAGCCAATTTCCCTCATCTAATTGCAGATCAGAAATTCCAAGTGCCAGGAACCTGCCTGGCAAAGGTTATTAGGAACCCTGGGAGTAGATGGCATGTGATGTGAAAGGAAAGATGGAAAACAGCGGGATGAGGAGGGCTGTCTCAATAGGAAGCAGCAATCTCAGCTTTATTGCACAGCTTTATATACAGTAGCTTGAAGGCATGATCTTGTCATAGTTGCATAACTTGATTAAAAACAGCCTAGGGGCAAAATAGCATCCTCAGCAGTCTGTTCTAATCTGGTTCAGGAACCAGCCATAACAGGAAAACTGCTGAGGCCAGGTTTGTATGCTGCCCTTGACTTAAGTACATTTCCTCAAATTGGGTGGCCTTGTCTCCCAGAAGGTTGACTCCCAACACAAAGCATTTAGCTCTGCTAAAGGGCTCAGTCCTACCCCAACTTCTGACTCTTGGGCACACTCCCTGGGCTCCTTTCATCTTCAGGGGTCTTGATGACCTCCTAAGGATGGCGTGTCTGCATCCTTTCCCCTGGATGGAAGCTCAGCGCCCCATCTAGCTATCTCCCACATTAAATGAAACAAGGTTTTATATGATGTTTAAAATAATGTTAAAGCTAGACGTTGCGTCAGATAAGAAATACTGATCTGAAAATTTGGGGAAGATTCTGCATCATATTAAAATTAAGATGAATAATCAAAAGTACTTAAGTTACAAGAATAATCAAAGGTGCCAAAAAATGTATATACATTGTATTTTGTAAATGTCCTTTGGGTTGATATGAGAGTACATATGATTAGGTCACATTGTATTTATAAGGTAAAGTCAGAGTTGTAGTTGTGTACTTCAGTGGGAAGTGTGCCATGTACATGTACATTGTACCTGTTAGGTGGGGACTTACCAACTCCCCTTCTTGAATTTAATTGAGTTTTTCTCTCATGTGGGCCTATAGTTGTTAATCTACTAGTTTCAACTTATTATTGAGTACATGGAATGCTTGATTTTTCATTCTCGTGATACTTTACTTAGAAGAGTGTTCTCCAAATCCTTCCAGATAAATACAGAAGATGCAAGTTCTCCATCTTTTTTTATGGCCGAATAGTATTCCATGGCTATATATGTCACAGTTTGCTAATCCATTCATGGGTTGATGGGTGCTGGGTTGTTTCCACATCTTTGCAATTGTGATTTGAGCTGTTATAAATATTTTAGTGCAAATGTCTTTATGGTAAAATAACTTTTTTTCTTTCGAGTGGGTACTTAGAAATGGCATTGCAGAATCAAATGGAAGGTCTACTTTTATTTCTTTGAGGACTCTCCATGCTTCTTTCCATAAAGACTGTCATAGCTTGCAGTTCTATTAACAGTGTATGATGTTCCCCCTCCATCTTCACCCACACCATCAGCTGCAGCTTTCAGACCTAGTGATGTGGACCATTCTCACTGGGGTTAGGTGATATGTCTAGGTAGTTTTAATTTGAATTTCTATGTTGATTGGTATTATAAGTATTTCTTCATTTGTTTGTTGGCCTTTTCTCTTTACTCATAAGCAAATATTTTTTTTCATGTTTCTTGCCCAGCTATTAATAGGATTGTGTGTTCTTTTCTTGTTGATTTGCTTGAGTTATTTGTAGATTCTGTTCATTACCCTTTGTCAGATTTATAACATCAAAATATCTTCTCCCATTCTGCACATTGTCTATTTTCCTTGTTGATTGTGTCCTTAGATGTGCAGAGCTTTTTAACTTGATCAGATTGTATTTATCTATTTTTTGTTGTTGCTTCAATTGCCAATGAAGATTTCTTCATAAATTCTTTTCCTAGGTCAATAAGATTTTGAGGTTTGCCCACACTTTTTTCTAAAGTTTTTTATGATTTTTGTGCTGTAGATTTAAATCTTTTATTCAACATCAGTCAATTTTTGAAAGTGGTGAAAGGTGCATGTGCAGTCTTTTGCAGGTGGCTAACCAGTTCTCTCAGCACCATTTCTTCAATAGGGATTATTTTCCCTAGTGTATGCTTTTGTTTAGTTTATCAGAGATCAGATGATGATATGAGGCTGGCTTCATCTCTAGGCTCTTTTCTGTTCTATAGATCCATGTCTCTATTTTTATGCCAATTCCATGCTGTTTTGATCACTATAGACTTATAGCATAACGTGAAGTCTGGTAACATGATGCTTCCAGCTTTGTTCTTATTTCATAGAAGTCCATTGGTTACACTTGGTATGGTTCTCTGGTCAGATTCCATTGGCTAGGACTTTGAGTACCATGTTGAAAAGTAGTGGCAATAGCGGACAGTCTTGTTTGGTTCCTGGAAAACATTGTATTAAATTTAAAAATTGTATTAAATAATACTCAAGTCATGTTTGCTTCTGCAATTACAAGAGGTCCTCAACATGACTTGTATTCATCTTTTGTTGTAAGTATATATTGAGCATTATAATTTTAACACAGTTTTTCCCTCATTAATATATGTATACTTTTTTGGCCCCTTTTGTATTTTCAAATGAACTGATATTGCCATACATGAGTTCTGATTCCTTTCTTTCTTCTTGTGTTCTATTCTGGAAAGAAGATAACTTTATCAGGCTTTGCTTATATGCATCCATATCTTTCATAAACTACATGCTTCCATGAGAAAGAATGCTGTAATAAGCAAAGACACAGCCTCAAGTGCATGTGACCAGATGTCATATATGCACATTTAATCTACGAAACATACATCACATACATCAACACTATTCTTTAAAAAATATAATACAACTAATTTTGCTCTATGAAGTAAATTAGAGGATTTAGTGGAAATGACTGGAGGGATTTCTGGCTATAGATCTGGGTGATAAAGTTTTGATGATCTGAATCTTTGTGTTTGATTAATCAAAAGGAGGCTTTCCCTCGAGGTTTAAATATTAGTTGACTCATTCTACCTTATCTGGCCTCAAAATTTTATTTGGGTTATAGGACATATGACAATAACTATATCTACCTGGAGATGTCTGCCAAACTCTTTATAATTTATTTTTTGTCAGAGGAAAACAAATAAGAGATCAGAACTGAGTCCAATAATGAGGTAGAGAAAGAAGGTCCTTGGTGAGCTTTTTTTCTGTTCCTCTGTCAGTATCACGTGCTAACCAATTGTGCCACTGGAGCACTGTTTTGTTTTGTTTTTTTTTCGTTCCTATATCAATACTCTAATCTTTTCCTGGCCTCTTATCATCCCAGTGTACTGGGTCAAGAGGATTGCTCAATTAAAAAAAAAACAAAAACAAAAACAAACAAACAAACAAAAAAAAAAACCGAAATAATGCCAAGATAGAGGAAGCAGGGCACATTAGTCATTTAAATGTTTAGGAAGTAAGGATGAAGGCATGCAACATCATAAAGTTAACAAAAACCCTTTCCAAGTAATAATAGTAACAAATGCTTTCATGCACCTTATTACTAGACAGGCAGTATTCCAACTGCTTTACATATATTTACTCATTGAAGACTAATGACTATCCTATGTTAGAGCTATTATTTTCATCCACATTTTGTAAGTGACAGAAATAATAGTGTAGTTACTAACTCATGCATGGAATAAATGAAAGAATTAGAAGTGGGAGACTGCATTAAGAAATTGGCACCAGAGTCCTAAGCATGCACCGTGTTCCCTCCCGTATGAAAGGGTTTGGTCAATACCAACATAAATATCACTGTGAAGGAGAACATAACCAGACAAATGATCATCAACAAGAAGGCTGATTTCCTTCTGAGACAGAAAAGTAAAATCTATGGTATCAAAAGTATAGTGTGGCAGACGCTATGTTTATACATGTTTATATGTGTGGCATGTATAAGCATAGCGTCTGCCACAAAGGAAACACTATTTGTTGAAATAATAGTGAATGGAAAAAAAAATGATCATGGAGACAGAATTTTGGAATGAAGTCACAGTTTTCTCTCTCTCTCTTTTTTATATCTCAGTTGTATTTTTATAACTCCCAGTTCATTAAGAAAACAATCTTTTCTGAAAAATCTATATGAATTTGAGAATATCTTAAAGTACATAGAAGTGACCTAGATGCACCTATAAATTTATTAAATGCTGATGAACAAATACTTGTTAACATACCAATATTTAAGCATGCAATATCATAGAACTTTTCCCAACTTTTTAAATTATTTTCTCCCAACTAAGCCAATTTATATTCGACATGTGCATCAAAAACAGACTAGCTCCTCAACTGATAAACCAGGATACACGTGTCCTCCTTTCTGCATACAATTAAGCTTGCAGAGGCAAAGTAGTTCAAATGGAAGCAAATCAGTGGACCTCCTCAGGAAATAAACTAGACAAAAATCAAGAAGTATTAAAGGTGCAAAAGATTGATTTCACCAATCTTTCTCTTTCTTATCTTTTAAATATTCAAGTGTGCACTATGTGTGCAAATCATAACACTTCTATCTAGACTTTTAATTCCCTTGGAGGGAGCAAATGTCACTCAATAAAAGACTCTGGGGGCAGAGAGAGAGGTGGCCCAGGAGAGCAGAGAGTACTGTCCATCCAGCTATCCATATCAACTTACCCAAGAGTTAAACTAGGTTATCAAAGTCTCAAAAAGCTTAGGTGATGACCTGGGCCTTCAAGTGAGGTTTCTCGTCATTGTGTTTTATTTGTTGCTCTACATCCTATTTGCTCCACTAACTTTGTAATTGGGGTAAAGTGAGAGGTCCAAGTAATCCACAAACACTATCCCCCATAAACTGTCTGAATCAAAGATTTTTATTTATTCTTCCACCAAACACAACTGAGTTAATTCGGCAATTTTTATTTTTTTTTATTTTTTAACATAAGAAACAGAAGTCAACTGAAGAAAGAGCTGGAGCTACGGAGCGTCACCTTCTCAGGACAACCTGCAGCACCTGATACATTGCTAGTATACTGTCTCGAAGCCGGAGTCATTCCCATAGTAGGGGTCTTCAATGATAAGTTGTTTTTGTGGATCACAGCTGCCAAGTAGTTTAATTATAGCTTTGCAGTTTTTAACTTGATTACTTTTTCTATTCAAACCTCTCATATTGCTTTCATCCATGCACAATATATAATGAAATGTGATAAAGACTTTCATAATATTCTCTGAAACTTTTTGATCACTTACAAATTTCCTAAAAACAGTTTCTGCAAAGGGTGACCGAGAAATATTACCCAGACACACTAACAGCACCAACTTGGGCACCACTTACTTCATCTTCCCCTCACAGGCGGAGGGAATCTGCGTCACCCTTGCTCCACCCTGCGCACGCGCACCCACAGCTTTCTCTTCAATACGGTACTATGCTCCTGTCACCCCACGAGGATCAACCCTAAATAACAGATCTTGGGGAAATGGCACACCTGCATGTCTGCAGGCCAGGAAGTAAGGCAGAAAAGAGACCACATCCTAGTAGTCCTTTCCGTTTGCAACTATTAATATTTCCGCTATATGCTAGAACCCATAACTCTATAGATATTTCCCAGGAATCTCTGAATGCCTAGCATTTCCTGGTACTCTTTGCTCTTCAGAACCACTCTGTACAACTTTCTACCACACCAATGTCGAGTGTCATGCTTTACTCTGGGTGAAGGTGATAGAGTTTTTAACAAGACAGACAGAATCCTACCTTACATCATTTCTTCTACTGGAGAGATACAGACAAGGAAGAAAGGAAGGAAGGAAGAAAAGAAAAGGAAGGAAGGCAAAAAAAAAAAAGGAAGGAAAAGAAGGAATGAAGGGAGGGAAGGAGGAGGGGAAAAAGATAGAGATGGGTAGAGATGAGAAAAGAGAGATAGAGAAGAATTAAACTTTTCCATGATGGTTAAGTTTCCATGAATAAGATAAATAAATATAAGTGACAGAGACACATAAAGCGTTGGGAGACTACTGTAGGCAAGTTGATTTAATAAGTCCTTTCTGAAGATGTAATATTGAACTTCAGTCCTAATTTTCAGGAATAGCCACTTGTTGATCTTGATGAAGAGGTTTCAAAAAGAAGAGACATGGTACATGCAACAAGGCTTTTTATACTGAGTAATGTTTTCAAATTCTCTAGCATATTTACAATACTTTTGCTTTGGTGGGAAATTTCAGACTAATGAGTTCACCCTCATTAGTAATCTAGAAAAGTGGCATTCCCAGCCTCCTCTGCATGCAGACACAACCAGGTGACCAAGGCTTAACCAACCCCAGACACATGCACAGGAAACTTTGGTTGAGAAGCTCACAATGTATACATGTATCAAAACACTACATTGTACCCCAAAGAAATACTATTTTTGTATTAAAAATGAAGTAAGAGAAAGAAAAATTCAATGTGCTTAAGGTAAGGGAACTTGCTCTGCCTAGTACCTTCATTTGTCAGCAAGGTTTACAGCTGAGCTGTCCAGCTTGAGGGACAGCATTAGCTACCAGCTTGAGTGTCCACTATAAAGTGGCACCAGTGCAGCCCAGTAACTGCTAGTGCTGGCATCAGTGAAAATGGCAGTATAGGGCATGGTTTCCTCGTTACATGAGTTGTCTCCTTCAGTTTTTAGTACTATTTTTCAAAGTTTAGGAGCAATCAAATAGGATTGCTCCAGTTTTTCTAACAATCTGTGAGCCCAGTATCATTTTCTGTTTAACCTACCAGAGTTAGATTCCACTGCTTATTATTAAAAACCTTCAATGATAAAAATGAATGAGTTTTAGGAACAAAATAAAAGCTATTGTGGCTTCTGGTTTCTCTCTATACAGAGTATCCTACCTAGTAATGTCTGTTCCTATAATTATTCATAATATTATTTTACTTTTCCATCTTTCTTTTCCCCTAATTTTTTTCAAGACTTCTATCTTCAAGTGTAATTCAGACGGATTCTAAGAAAACAAATTCTAAAAAATCTCCTACGAAATATCCTTCAAGATTTTTTTTTTTTTTTTAATTGTAGAGACAGTCTCACTTTATTACCCTCGGTAGGTAGAGTGCTGTGGCATCACAGGTCACAGCAACCTCCAACTCCTGGGCCTAGGCAATTGTCTTGCCTCAGTCTCTTGAGTGGCTGGGACTACTGGCGCCACCACAAAGCTCAGCTATTTTTGGTTGCAGTTTGGCTGGGGCCGGGTTTGAACCTGCCAGCCTCTGTATATGGGGCCAGCACCCTACCCACTGAGCCACAGGCACCACCTTTTCAAGATTTTTTTTTCATGTCCTAGTACAGTTCTACTACTAACCGGTTGTGAAATACCTAACTTCCTCTGTATTGGTGTTTTCTTGCTTCTTAGCTTTTCTTAAATTTTGCCTTTGTTCATGTTTCCATCTTAGGTGGAGAGAAAAGAGGTTCATAAATGGGAACTTCTTTTCTATATACCCTAAGTGACCCAGGACTTTCCTTTCCCAGAGTAGTGTTTACCTATACATGCACCTGAAGTTACAAGATATAAAAACTGGCCTCAAAGTACCTTCATTTCCTCAAACATTACCTAACCCCAGAAATGTCTGGTTTACTTGTTTTTTTAAAAGTTAACAAAATGAATTATATTCACTTATTAAACTACTTATTATTGATGCTTACTTATCACAGAGGAAAAAATCAACAACTATTTTTAGAAATACATAGAATTAACTTTGTTGAATTTTTTTCTTGTAATATAATTCCAAATGCAGTCATGTTGCTTATCTAGCAAAACCATAGACTCAAATATTTAAAATAGTTAGATGGACATCATTTTTTGGAACTGTCCAGGGACAGAATTTAGTGGACAAAGATTGGCTTTTGTAGAATGCTTAACCTGGTTATTTTCAAACTTTTTTAGCAGTGGCCCATAGTAAAACACACTTCCTTTTTCATCTCAGTATGGGCAAAGCTTTAAATACATATGCACATATATAACAGACGCAGAACAATTTTTAAAAGGTTTCATGAATAAATTCTTATCCTTACAATGTAGAATTAACTTGATATTTTCTATTGATTTCATTTAGTGAAAAATAACTGCCACCTATTTAATTCATTTAAAACTCACTAGTATGGCCATGCACTGCAATCTGAAAAATGCTATTATGAACTCTGTTCTGATCTTGTACATATTAGGTCACTTTCAGACTGGCTAAGGAATCAAGTCTTTTCATGATTTCTACAGGAAGGAAAATGTTTTTCAAATTCTAAACAAAAAAAATTTTCGAATTTTCCGAACTCAGTTCATTCGGCAATACTTAAAAATGTCCATTTTTTAAATTGGCCTGTATCTGAATATTGTAAAGGATGGAACCCAGAGGAGCAGAGGAAATCCCCAGGCCAGATTTATTGTGAAGGGAGAATGACCCACCTGGGCGGTACAAAGGTAACATTTGGGTATGGTTAGAGACCCTTTTTATATAGGGACATGGGGAGTGGGCACATTCCTGGTATGGTTAGAGACCCTTTTTATATAGGGACATGGGGAGTGGGCACATTCCACAGTTTGCTTGGAAAGTTAGGGTCTTTGGGGGGTGGGCTAACCAGATCCTTTGTGTCTTTGTCTTAGGAGGAGAGGAGAAGGAGGAAGAGGGAAGGGTTTGTGTGGCTGTGTTAGGCTCCCCAAACAGTGTCCCCAGTTCTACATTATCCCCACTTGTGGAGTAACTCCAAATTTTATGCTTTAAACTAGCGTTGCATGAAGGTTAAAAAACTGTATATTGCTCTGTTCACAAAATGTATTTTCTGGGGTATAAAAAGCAGAGAGAAAGTTAAATCCAATTTCAGTGGATGCACTGCAGGTAATAAAGAAACATTGTAGGAAAACATTTTTATAAATTCACTTAAAGTGTGATAATTTATTTTCAATTAAAATTTGAATCACACTTAATGACATTTCCCCCCTATTTTCTACCTACTATTAGCAGCAAAGCAGTTAACAGAACATTTATTTTCATGTATACAATATTCTCTCAGTAAGCCTTGTGAAATGCTCATTAAAAGTCTCATGTTTAGAGACAACAGTGCATTAATAGGAATGCAATTAAGTACTTACTGCCTTTGTCGTTTAAAGGAAGTTAACCAGATGGCATGAAATCCTCCAAAAGAGATTTTAAACAAACAATGGAGATTTAATTAATATGCACCAGTTAACTCATTAAATATATAGCAACTAGCTCATTAAACTTAAGGTAAAGACTTATTAGAGATGAATTGTCTATTTATTTTTATATTTATTTTCATTTTGCTTGCTTGGTCATGCGATAAATGGTGAATTTTGAAAGCTAAAACACTCTGAAGTGCAAATGTTTTGTATTCTCATATTTTTTTTTTTGCCAAGGCTAAAATGGAACTTGATATTATTTTCACACAAAGTGCAGAATTTAATCACTACATAATAATAGCAACAGCAAAGACTAAAATGACTTTTTAAAACCTAAACATAAGATACACATATGTTATTTTAGAAGCAAGAAGTGACCCTTTCTCGTCCATTATTAGTGCCTTCATATAGATTACACAGAAATACTCTCACTGAATTTTAAACAGTTACATAACTTCTCCACCTTATACCTATGTGCTACCACTTACAGTTAAATATGGAGTCATGTAGTTTTGACCAAAATATAATCATCCTTTATCTGGTGAGATCATCTTTCTTGTCCTTTGATTAAAGACAAACACAAATGGAAACAGAATAGGAGAATACAGGCCTAGCCAGACCTATTATTATTGAGGGCAGTGTGGCTAATTAGATGAGGCAGATCTTGCAGCCAGAGCACTTGACGTCCACGAAGTATACCGTTTACAGAACTCTTACAATTTTACGTAGTTCACAGTGTTGAATTACCAAAATCTAATCCAGATCTAGCACCTTTATCCTTTTCTTAGGACAGACATAGGTTAAAGAATTCTCTTATAAATTTTCCATTTATACTAACTGACTCTATACCTAAATTCCCATTTTCAGCTTCACAACGTATGTTAAATGATCAATTCCATTTACAACATTTTTTGTTACACTCATTAACATACACATATGCACAACATATATTCTTTACTTAGTATCATTACATTTCTCTGGATTTAAAAAAATGTGAACACAAGACTCTTAAAGGTAATCCCATTTTTAAGTGGATATAAAACTTGTTTTATTCTGCATATTACATTAACTTTTAAATAACAAAAGTTCAAACTATAAATAATGTATAGCATCAAAATTTTCTCCAATTAAGAGTTAAAGGTGCCTTAGATGTCAGTGGTAGAGCTTTCTAACAATTTGGGTAGCACTTTCTCCCAATATTACCTGTCAACACTCCCATTTTCTGGCCCCATGAAACCTTCCAATTCTTAGATCTTACCTTTTTACTGGCATTGCACACCTCTGGTGTTTTCCCTTTCCTTCTTAGCTAGATTAAAGTTCATGGGTGATTATTATACTCACAGTTTATATACATTTTATGCTTATTTCTATCACCGTAATTTTCATACTATCCTCCCAAAAATACACATCATGATATCCAACACCTCCACCAACTCCTGTCTATATCATCAGATGAATGTGACCAGTGTATGTCAGGGATCCATCTGCATTTCAATTCTCTTTATCTATACCCTGTCACTTGGTCACCTCATCTATGCTTATAAATTTAGTATCATTTATATGTCAACAACTCTCAAAATTATATCCCAAATTCATATAGCCAACTTCCCAGTTAAGACCTCCTCTTTGATCTCAAACAGACATCTTAAACCTAACTCATCCAAACATTGAACTCATGATTTTCTCTTCCAAACCTACTGCAGCTGCTCCAGTACATAGTAATTCTATACTTCAATTTGCTGAAGCCAAAAACCTTGATGTCATCTTCGACTGTATTTTTTTCTATCGCACACCAGCAATAATTTATCAGGAAATCATCTTGTCTCTACATTCAAAATATATTCAGAATCTGACATCCACTGACTCCCATCTCTGCTACCAGTGTACAAGATAACATGCTCTTTCATTTGTATTAAAACAATGCCCTTTAACTGAACTCTTTATTTCTACCCTTTGACTCCTGAAGTCCACTCTGACTACAACCCAGAAAGTCAAATCATTCACTCCTTTACTTTAAATCTTACAATGCTTCCTATTTTCCTCTAGCTGAAACCTAAAGTATTTAAACAAATCCCATTAGTTTTCTAAACTCATCTCTCATTACTCTCTGCTTGCTTATTCTGCTCCAGCCTTATTGTCCTCACAGTTCCTTGACGATACCAAGCATTATCTCTGATATACTTCTCCCCTTGACATCTGCATGGCTAGAGAATTCACATAGTTTGGGTCTTGTTAAATATCATTCAATATTTGCTTAAATTGTGTCATTTATAACTTGATCTATTTCTCCTTACTCTCATCTCCAGGTAACATATTATATAATTTACTTATTTAAATATTATATTCATTTTCTATATCCCTTTACCAAAATACAGGCTATGAAATCAGTGAGTTTTTTCCTGCTTTATTCAGGATAGATTCTTAGCACACAAACTGTGCATGACATATCCTACACATTCAGTATATGTTTAATGAATAAATAGATACATGCACATTCTTAAAAAATCAGATACTACAGAAACATTTATAGTAAAAATTCTTAATGAGTAAAACAACATTATTCACCTCTTGCTCCATCCATTTTATGCCTGGTTTTGTTTTCTAGAGACAACTATTTGTTCTTCTATCAGTTAAAACCACATCGCTGAAAAAATTACTAATAGTGTCTGTATGTATCTATTAAAGGTGTTTTATAGTCACTGTCCATTATGGAAGAAAATAATTTAATTTACTTATACTATACTCAGCTCCCCTCTTCTTTCTCCTTCTGTTTGCTAAATATTAAAAAAGTACATTTTAGGACATTTTATATTATACACATAAATCTCAACTTTTGTCCAATCAATTTTCTGTAGTATACCAAGTTACCACTATGTAAGATGGGGATATTCAATTTTCTCTATTTCTCCCTTTCCACCACACAGTGTCCCTGAGCTATACATTTCGTTGTGCATTGATGAGGGTATAATATTTGCACCCTCATCTGCAATCATAAGTGTGGCATCTGTCTCTTGCATATAAGGTAATTTCAAAAGTTAAGACCTAATATTCCAATTTCTTTTTACAGTTGAATCACATTCTTGATGAAAGATATTCTCTTAGAAGTAAATGTACTCTTTCATTTAATGTCATATTTTACATCTCACTCAGTTGAAAGATGAAAAGAACAATTCTTCAACGTCAAAAATAACACTAAAGTTGGAAATTAAATAAAAAGTTAACATTGGAAGGCTGAAAGTTACGTAAATAATAACCAGGCTTTCACCCTGACGTGTCCTTCTCATCTTTAGGCTTTTTTCATGATGGCTGCCTGGGAGCTTGGGGACAAAATAAATCCTGTGGTTAATTGAAAATAAAGTGTTTAACAAGAATCCTTCATGTACAACTGAGTTAAACCAACACGTTAAACCCTTGGTAAAAAGGTGTACAAGAACTAAACTCCCCAAGCAGTGGAATCATCAGACAGACTTGCCTGATCATGTCACAGAACAGTTCTTAACCAGAATCTTAGCTGCACATATACTGTGCTTAAAAGTGTGCATTAACTGTATGGTCCAGAAAACCTCAGGTCTAATGTTAATGTAAATATACTTAATGGCAACTGACCAAGTGTTGAAGAGAAAAAAAAAAAACATGGCTAGGCATTATAGGCTCCCTCCTGTAATCACAGTATTCTGGAAGCTGAGGTGGTGGTTCACCCAAGTTCAGGAGTTTGATAACAACGTTAGCAAAAGAAAGACCCCATCTCTACTAAAAATAGAAAAAACTATCCAGGCATTGTGGTGGGCACCTATAGTCCCAGTTACTTGGGAGGCTAAGGCTAGAAGATCACTTGAGCCCAAGAGTTTGAGGTTTTTGTGAGCTATGATGCCATGGCACTCTACCCAGGGTTACAAAGTGAGACAAGAAAGAAATAAAGAAAGGGAGGGAGGGAAGGAAGGAAGGAAGGAAGAACTTTTCTGGAAGAACATTCATCTCTGCCATCTAAGGAGGAGGGAAGAAAGCAGAGAGAGGTGATTACAGAGGGTACTCAGAATGCCTCTACCAAACTTATCTACCTAAACAGCAGCTACCTGAGTCCTCATAGGTAGATATTATACTACATATAAGTTTTAAAATATTTTGCATGTACATGCATGGTTCATGATTTTTAAATAAAACAAAATGTGTAGCATTTATATTACCAATAATGAAATATTAATAAGAGTTAATATTTATTGAATCTGTTACATCAGCCTTACATTGTGAGAAGCACTTCCTATGTATTGCTGCATATAAACAATCCTGTGTAAAAAGCCTAGTATTTCACAGGGTACAGGGAGATGAACCACTTGTCCACGGCCAACACAAGTAGTTTGTTGTAGTAGAGTTTTTATCTTGTGACTTATTAAAAAATATTTATTGCTAAGACAAAGTATGTGTTAAAATTACATTTCCTTTGTGTGGATCCAATGTCAGAATACCTGCTGTATTCAAGAATAATGCTAATGGTCACAAAATCTAACGAACTCTCTTAAGGCTTCTCTTACTTGCTCTAAAACTTTTTGCAGGCCTCACATTTGGTCTATGTTATTCTCCAAACTTTTTAAAAATTTCAAAATTTTTAAAATTTCAAAATATTATGGGTGTACAAGTGTGTTGGTTACGTGGATTGCTTATGTATTTCTTGAATCAGTGTGATAAGTGTGCCTATCAGGCAGGCAGTGTACACTACACCCATGAGGTATGATTTCACCCATCCCCTCCTTCCCACTCGCTTCATTACTGTTAGTTTTACTTCCATCTGTGTACTTAGTACTGTTTGGTTAGTTCTAACTTAATAGTGAGAACATGTGGTCTTTGTTTTTCCATTCCTGGGATGTCTTTAGAATGGTCTACAGTTCCATCCAGATTGCTGGAAAAGGTATTCATTTTTATGGCCAATAACATTCCATGGTATAAATAAATCACAATTTTGTTAATCCACTCATGAATTGAGGGGCACTAGGGTGGATTCCACATCTTTGTAATTGTGAATTGTGATGCAATAAACATTTGAGTGCAAATCTCCTTTTGAGAAAATGACTTTTTTTCCTTTGGGTAAGTGCCCAGTAGTGAATCAAATGGTAGTCTAATTTAGTTCTTTGAGGAATCTCCATACTATTTTCCATAAAGGGTGTGCTAGTTTTCAGTCACATCAACAGTGTATAAGAGTTCCTTTCTCTCCAGATCAATGCCAGCATTTATTGTATTTCCTGATCAAAATGATTATCAATAAGGAATTTAAGAAAATACAAGGAAAAGAAATTTAACCTGACAGCAAAGTATATCCTAAATTTGGGAGCATGGGTGGGAGAATGGAATACATGTAGTACTCCTTTGAACCCATGATATCTTGGTGTTTTGATTATTTTGTTTTGTTTTGTTTTTGCATCAGTGAGAATATCAATTATTTATCTTCTCTGTCTTTCATCCATTTTCTGATTCTAGAATCAGTTTCTCTAAAATATAGAAAGGTTACAAGATACAGGTGTGTTAGCAAGTGTTCTTGATAATAAAACTACTTTGGAAAGCAATGTCATAGATAACAGAGTAGGCAATGTTCTTCTCATTATCCCATGTCATGCACTTAATTTTGATACCATTAGCGTCTTAGTCATCTTTAAGCATATTAATGTCTCCAGTGCTAAAGTGCAATTCTCCTTATCCTTTTTCCATCCTTGGGTATCTCCATAAAATTTAAGTCTCCTAAAGACCTAAAAATATTACTAGTATAATTGAGGTCACTCTGCTAAGGCATTAAAATATTCTTAGAGATTAAGTCAAATCAGCAAGAATTCTTTAAGTACCATAGCTGGTGTTTTGAGGCATTCATGTAAGTGAAAATCATAAGAGCCTCTCTTTAGTTCATCACTAATAAAAGGTATGCAGAGAAAGGTATGTTGACCTGATATAACAGATTTCCAAAAGGCAGTAAAACAAGAGTCAGTCAGCTTTTTAATAACTGTGGTAGTTTTAAAACTTGTCTTCAGATTCTTTGACACTCTATCAAATTTTGGAGGTTAATTTCCCTTTTCTTGAGTATAAGCCAGATTTAGTGATCTATTTTTAATGAACAGGTTATAGAAAGAGTGATGCTACAAGAGGCTAAGTCATTAAAGCTTATACACTTTTCTGTTGGCTCTCCTTTAAATCCCTGAATGACGATGTAAGAAACGTGGCTATTCCAAAACCACAAATTGGATACATCCTGTGAAGAGATGCATAGAAATAGAAAGAGATGACCAATGAACCCCAGCTATTTGATTCATTTGTGTGAGGCTTCTTGGGATCAAATCCAGGGCTTTACGTATGTATGTAAGCCTTCAGATAATTCTAGCTTCAACCACCATTGGACTATAGCTTCAGAAGAGGCATAAGAGAGAACCATCCAGCTAAGCCCAGTCAACCTCCAGAAGCATGAGAGAGAACAATGAAGTGATTATTGTTGTTTTAAACCACTAAATTTGGCGATTTGTTCTGCCACAATAGATAACCAATTATTCAACTCAGTGATTATGGAAGCTCAGAAAAGGGCACAGTGCTTACGGGGAAAACATACCTGGTGCCATTAAACACAGATAATTTCAATACAGATGCTTGATTTCATTTGTTTTCTGTACGTGGTAATAATTAAATATTCTTTACTCAGAATGTCTGATAAATTTAATTTCAGAGCGTAATTAGGGATCTATTACCTATGTAAAAAACAAATTTTAGAAGACTACAATTTGATTGTAATATTTCTTCCCTGAAGAAGAAAGCAACGTAGGATAGGATATATTGGGACATGCTAATACATATTGCATATTATTATACATTTAAAAGACTCATGTGATTTGGCTCCAGTGTATATGCAAAGTATATATAGAGAACATACTTATGTACCCAAACGTATGGATCAGAAACACATGCTGTAACTACTCAATTCACATAGATGATTTAATAAAAATAAATGATAGTATTTGTACACCTAAATTTTTTTAGAGTATTTCAGAGGTTTGTCAGATTCTGTCATATGTACTGTGCTTTTTAATCCTTATAATAACTCTCTGAGGCAGATGTTCTTATTCTTAATTTATACATCAAATAAACTAGGGCCCAAAGAACTTACCGTATATACTTGAGTATAAGCTGAGATTTTTCGGCACAAGTGCCGAAAAACCCGAACTCGGCACAAATTTTGTGCCGAAAAACTCGGCTTATACTCGAGTATATAGGTAAATATTTTGCTCAAATTGGCATAGCTAGTGAATAATAAAACCAGTCCTCTAAACCAGAGTCTCTAATTCTCAGTCCAGTACTCCTTCCAGGATATCAGGGTGACCTCTCCTAGTACCTACTAAATTCAGCAGATACCCAGAAATAGTTTAATGGGAATCCACTAGATAACATGATGTTCTCTGTGTGTGTGTATATATATATAGTATTATGTGTGTGTGATACAGTATATGGTAATACAGTCATGCACTCCATAATGTTTCAGTTAACCATGATCCATATAGATAATGGTGGTCCCATAAGATTGTAGTAGAGCTGAAGAAATCCTATCATATAGTGACATTCTAGGCATCCTAATTCTGAAGCACAACACATTACTGAAATATGTGGCAACGCCGGTGAAAACAAACCAGTTGTCCTGCCATATTAGTCTAATTATGTGCAGTACATAACACTTGATAATAATAATGACTGTTAGTGATTTATGTATTTATAATGCTATACTCTTTACTGGTATTTTAGAGTGTACTCCTTCTGTCTATATATTTAAAAAGTTAACTGTAAACAGCCTCAGGAGGGAATATGTGGAGGTGTTCCAGAAGAAGACGTTGTTATCATCAGACATAACAACTCCATGGGACAAGATGAGGAAGCAGTAGACCTCCAAAAGAAATAGTAAAATAATGAAAGGAAATTGAAGGAAGGAAGGAAGGAAGGGCCTAAAATGAAAAAGAAATACATGCCAGAAATGAAAATGAGGGGAAGAGGGTGCCGCCTGTGGCTAAAAGGAGTAAGATGCTGGCCCCATATACCGGAAGTGGCAGGTTTAAATCCAGCCCTGGCCAAAAACTGCAAAAAAAAAAAAAAAAAAAAAGAAATAAAGATAATGAGGGGAAGAAAGAGGAAAAGAAATGAAGGAACCAAGAATTACAATTTGGCCTTGTGGACCTGCCCTGTGAACAGCTTGTGACAAGTGGCTTCTCTTTGGGGGGATTGATGGCTGAGGTCCATACCTCTGAGAGCCAAGAGACCAGAGGTCAGCAAGTGACAAAGTTGTTTCTTTACAACTCAGTAGGGGTGTCACCTGCACAGCTTGCTCCAGTTTCTGTGGCTTCAATGGCTGTGTCTGGAACTCAATATCCAAGATTCTCCACTCTTCCTATAAGGCAACTTTATGGAGGAAACGATACTAAGTGTTTTTCTTGTTTGTTTGTTTTTTTGTATTAAGTATTCTCCAAAATACCCATGATAAAGTCCTTTTAAAAGTGATATTATGGACCCTAAACTGAAATATATAAGGAGAGGCTTTTTTTGTTTGTTTGTTTTTTCCTTTTTTGCAAAAAATAGTTTATTTGTTTTTTTGTGGGGTGAGGAGCATCATTGCTATTTTACAGAATGACAGGTGCAGAGGGGGGATATGTGTGCACAGCTTTTGGAAACAGATGCAATGTTCTGTAGGGCTAACACACTTACATGGGGAACACCCAGTTCAGTAGCAAGCATATTTGATATTTCCTATGACTCCAGACCTTTTAAAAAACTAAACGCATCACCTTCCTGAAGGCAGGTTATTCAGTTGTAGATTAAGTGGCCTCACCTGGCTTCTCTTACTCCTTTTGCATGGGCACAAACACCATCCAGGCAGCCTCTGCTTCTAATGGGCTGCAGGGAGGACTGGCAAGCTGATTGGTTATGGAAACTTTGGTCTGCCACATTTAACAGTAATCATGGAGTCAATGGACTAATGTCAGCACTAACTAAGGTTATCTATCTTAAATAAAGCCTTTTTCTTGATCGTTCATTAAAGTCTTTTGGAAAAGCAGTTTTAAAAGTCACTGTGTGCATGCAGAATTGCTCTGTCTTTGAGTGACCTTGACTGTGCTAGATCTGATGCTTAACAAGGTGCCACTTTCAGTGGAGAAGGGTTAAGTGTTAATTACTAATTTGCATCTCATTTGTGCATTCTATTAAGATCTTCCTACCCTTCTGCACTTTCATTTAGGAGCTCCCCTACACCCACATTCAGGCATTGCAGGCCTGCTTGTTCTTTGGCTGTTTTATGGCTTAGCTTTGTTAAGACAAACCACTTCCCTAACCTGTCTTCTTTTTTTTTTTTTTTATTAATTTTTTTATTGTGGAGAAGGGGCAGGGAAAGAAGGCGGGGGAAGAGGTGAGTGACAGGGTCGGGCCAGTAGCATGGTACCACATTGGCTGTATCTAGGTAGAGGCAGTTTCAGGCCAGGCC
>CAUYPK010021069.1:0-62271 GCA_963574355.1 Loris lydekkerianus | reverse complement strand
TAGGGCTGAGTACATTGGGTACTTTTTCTTCCATTCTTGAGATACATTACTAAGAAGAATATGCTCCAGCTCCATCCATGTAAACATGAAAGAGGTAAAGTCTCCATCTTTCTTTAAGGCTGCATAATATTCCATGGTGTAAATATACCACAATTTATTAATCCATTTGTGGATCAATGGGCACTTGGGCTTTTTCCATGACTTAGGAATTATGAATTGGGCTACAATAAACATTCTGGTACAAATATCTTTGTTATAATGTGATTTTTGGTCTTCTGGGTATATGCCTAGGAGAGGAATTATAGGATTGAATGGCAGATCTACTTTTAGATCTCTAAGTGTTACCTTTGCAAAAGCAATGTATTAATTTGCATTCCCACCAGCAGTGTAGAAGTGTTCCCTTTTCTCGACATCCACGCCAACATTTCTGGTCTTGGGATTTTGTGATGTGGGCTAATCTTACTGGGGTTAGATGACATCTCAAATGTACACAACTATGATTTAATAAAAAAATAAAAACAGTTTAGAAAACAATTCATACATGTGAGTGATTAAGTGCACTAGTTTCAACAACACAAAAGACACAGCCCGGAATGGCACGTGGTGACATGGTGGCCGTGTTAACGTGTTAACCACACGTTCCCATCTGCAGCCTCAGTGCTCACCCCCTTCTCTTACCTGGATGATAAGTTGACGCTACACACACACTGTACAGCTCCAGCTCCACGCTACAGTAATTCACTAAACTTCAACATGATTTATGATTCTGTCAATAGGGAAGGTTGAAAACCTTCCACTGAAACTTAGATGTTTGCTTCATATTTAAGCTAGTAATTGTGCGTGTGTATGAGAGAGAGAGAGTCAGAGAAGAAACCATTCCACACACAGAGGAGATACAAATTTGATATTTTCTTACTCTACACTGAAAAAAAGGAAAATAAAAACTGAGTCCAAACACGGAAAGATTATAGTAAGCTAAAGCAGAAGAAAAGAACTACTAGGGACATATCTGATCACACAAGTTACACAGTCCAAGCGTGTGATACCCGGAAGTCCTACCAGTGAGGACCTGTCTAAGAACCCTTGCTCAGAACCACTTACTGCCTTCATTGGGTAGCATATGTCGGTCTAGGATGTAAGCGTGTGCATGTGTGTGTACATGTGCGTGTGCGTGTGCGTGCACAGGGGTGGAGGGGGGCAGAGGGCATGGGCCTGCATGTGGTCGGTCGCACTCACCTGGGGGCCTGCTGCCTCCTTAAGAGATTAAGGAGCCAAGTGGTCTCACTGCTCTAACCTGTCCTCCCTGTGGAAGAGCTCCCTTTAGAAGTTTGCTGCAGGGATGACAAATTAACTCAGCAGGTGTCCCCCACATCTATCACAGTACAAACTATTAGTGTAATAGAGCTTTTAGTTATGCATTTATCTGGTAATTATTGAACGTGACACAAAACCAGGCTGAGCAGCCGGGCCCTTTATGAGGCGGCTTGGTGGGTGGCCTTACTGTTAATTTAGGACAGTTCTCCACCAGGCTGCTCACTCAGACAAACCAGCTGAACAGCCTTCTCCTTTAAATATTTTCCATGTCATAGTGAAACCCTTTACAATACAATAAAGGTACAGTTTTAATTACACGCTTCCTGACTTTTGTTTAGTTGTAGTTTTTAAAACATTTGCTGGTTCTTTTTTCCTTTGGCTGGGCAGTAATAGCTGGTTGTTAGTATCTGGCTAATGAATTTAATAATTTCCTGAACTGAGACTTAAAGAGCCTTTGCTAGAAAGCTGCTTTTCCTCCTTAACTGTCTAGCTACTCCAATCCCTTTGACAACGCTTTCCATTAGGCTGGGCACTGGCACTTGAGCTAACCTTGACCGACACTCATGAGAGCCTTTCTGCTCTGTCTCTGTTCCACACTCCTCAGAGGTGGCACTTGTTAGGGCTGTGAGGCCTGTGTTGGAAGATCAATTCTGGCAGTGATTCTTGGAGAATCACGACGCAGTGTTTGCTCAAATGACACACTCCAATAATAAATGAACGCCTTGCGCTGGCTGGAAGATTATTTCAACACCTTGGTGGCAACAGGTACTTAATTGCTTCTCATTTTCCTGAGATGATTCAATTGCACCAAACCAGGAGAGACAAATTAGACTCAGCTGAGCACCAGCATGTTCTCCAACTAAGTCAAAAGCTTTCCTAAGAGGCAAAGAAGTTTGCAGATGTGACAGGAGAAAGCTGAACAAAGCTAGCACTCAGGTGCTTTTGTCAAGGGAATGGGTGGCATGCTCATGGAAAGAGGGAAACACCTTCCTTCTGGAGGGCCCTAAGTTGGGACAGAAATGTTTATAATCCCCCAGATAGTCAATAAAAACAGGACCAAATAGTTCAGAGCTCATTTCTCTTAATGCCTATCAAGGTAGAAGCTCTTAATTAAAACCAAATATATACGGAGCCTTTAAACATGCTAGGTTCCTTCCTATGTGCTGCCAAATACGTGCACTTAGGGAGATGGGAAGATTATTATTCCTGAACTTTCTCTGTTTGGCTTCAATCAAATCCATCATTCATTCATTTTTCCAACAAATATTTATTTTTGGTTTTTTGAGATAGAGGCTCACTCTGTCACCCTGGGTAGAGTGCCCTGGCATAATCATAGCTCACAGCAACCTCAAACTCTCGGGCTCAAGAGATACTCTTGCCTCAGCCTCCCGAGGCGCCTGCCACAATGCATGGATAGTTTTTGCACTAACAGGTATTCACTGAGCGCCTTCCTTATGCCTGGCACACGAGGCCGAGGGATCTAGAGATGACTGATAAAGGTGCAGCTCCTGCTGCAGTGGCCCTGCCATCTAGTGACAGCTGGTGCTGACCGCTGGGCCTCTTTTTCCCTGCCCCTCTGTTACTGTCCATGCACATTATCAATCCACACTCCTCCAGCCTTTCTTGCTGACCTCAACTTCCTGAAAGGTGATCTTAATTCTCATAATTCTCTGCAGTGTATTTTTCTTGGCTGAACTGGGAGATATTGTTAACTTCAGGCCCTCAGATGTTTCATCGCTAAAGAGCAGGATCCCCGTTGGGCCAGGAGGATCATGGGCTTAGAGAGGTTTATAGAGCATATAAACTTCCAAACTACCTCTCCAAACAGACGGGAACGACTCTTTGAAAGCTGCATAATAAATCTTTGGTTTATGTGGCTATTGTCTTACTGGATCTTAAGCATATTTTCAGAATCAAGGCAATTTTACTCCTCAACTCCCTTTGGGTATTTTTTTTTTTTTTTTTGACTCATAAAGAAGTGGGGGGTTAAAAGTGGGGGTTTAACCTCTTGTTTACATTTTGTATGTCTTAATTCCTGGAAACGTAGTTATCTAATCCCACCGCTTGCTTGCCTCTGCTATCTTTGCATTCTCACAGTCAGAAAGCACACCGAGGAAGGGGTTAAGCCTTACACCTGTGTGGACTCACGCAGCACCAATGCCAGGGGAGGAGCCCATCCACAGGCCCTGCCTCCGGCCCCTGCAGCAGCCTGCACTTCTGCTAGCAAAATAATGGAGAAAATGGCTGGTTTTCTTTGCTCCTCATGCACTCAGAGGTCAGCACCCAGAGGCCAGAATCCATGCTTCTCTTGTTTGCTCTGTACAATAAACCAGTAGAGCACCTTGTCTTAAGGGCTTGATAAATATGGAAAAAAAAAATGAATGTGTCCCCAGATGGAAAGAAGAGTCTGCAAGCTAATTTTTTGCAATGAAAAAAGCCAAACTGACCCCCCAAAGGTTTTTTGGAGTGACTCACTCCTAACAGAAACCCTGCATTTACCAGTAGTGAGCATTCATGGGCTAATAAAAAGGGCTAAGTGACTTGTTTATGGGTGCTATTAAAAAAACTCAAGTTTGATAACATGGGTTGTCACAATTATCAAAAGATCTAAATGGCTATGTTATGTCTTTGACTAATAAAAAATGTGAAAACAAACTAATTGGTTAAATACATGCAAGGTTTTTTTCTCTCCCAAAGGGGAAGAAAAGGTATAAACTACTGGTAGAGTGGGAAAGGCACACAACGGGGGCTTCGTTTCCAGTTTTGGCCCCAGACAGCTTTTGCTTTTCATAATGTTGAATACGTGGAATTTGTTGCTAAGTGCTAACCAGCCTATTTCTTTCCTATTTACCCAGGTATGAAACCTTCGTTTTATTTTTTTACTTTATTTCTTCACTTTTTTAGTTTTGGAGACAGAGTGTCCCTTTGTTGCCCTTGGTAGTTTCCAGCCTCTCTTGCAGCTAGAGAGGGACCAGTGACACAGTTCTGACCACGCCGTGTAAGATGCTAAAAATGCGGTAGAATGGCTGGCAGGGACTTCCTTCCCTTGCCCTTTTTCCTTCTTCTGTTTGGCAAACAGGCGCGAGGCAGGCGTGCAGGGCCCTCACTGTGACCCAGCATGAAGACAAAACGACCTGCTCAGGCATTTCTGAAAGAAGAAATCTCAAACCTTGATGAACTGTGGTGCCACCGTGATAGCCTTGAATCATATACTTGTTTTTATATGAGAAAAATATGTCTCCTAATTTTCTTAAATCACTTAAGGTGGATTTTCTGTTACGTTCAACCAAATACATTCTTTGTTTACAGACACAGGGAAGACCTGAGACCAGAAGGTTCCCAAACCATAATTCTTTCAAGTCTGCCTCTCAGTACAGACACTGCAGGCTCCTCCCTGCTTCTAGGTCTCTGGAGTGGAATCACCTTAAAATATTTTTATCTTATTTTTGAAAATAGGAAAGACTTTTGGCAGAAAGATAAATTTCCAGAAGACTTCAAGAAATTTTAAAATATCATTGAGGATTACTTCAAATAACTCTCAAAAAGAGTTCCACCCTTTTGGCTAGGTACTGTGGCTCATGCCTGTAAACCTAGCCCTTTTGGAGGATGAGGCAGGAGGATCACTTGAGGCCAGGAGTTTGAAACCAGCCTGGGTAATACAGCGAGACACTGCCTCTACAAAAGAAAACTTGCTGCGTGTGATGGTGCATGCCTATAATCTCAAGCTACTCAGAAGGCCACCAGGAGGTTGAGCTTGTAGTGAGCTATGAACATGCCCTGAATTCTAGCCCAGGAGAGTGAGCAAGCCTCTTGTTTCCAAAAAAGAAAAAAAAAAGAAAAAAAGAAAGACAGAGTTAGACCCTTTAGATGAGCAGTTCTCAACCTGTGGGTTGTGACCCACAGGAACGCACGGCATTAGGAAGGTTGAGAACCACTAGTTTAGATCATCACAGAAATTTTCAACTCCTGAAAAGGCAAAGGGAAGAACAAAGTTTTTTTTTTTCCCCCCCAGTTATCATGAATAAGATAAATTGTCATAATTAAATACTTTATTATGGTCCCTATTTTAAGTAGTGGTAGAAAAAAGTCTTTGAAATCCCAAACTCTCAGCTTAAAGTGTATAGTCTTTACAATAATGTATAACGACGTACAGAGGCCTTCTCTGAAAGTCAGTGCCTTCCCTCCCACCTGCAGGGCATTCCAAAATACTTTAACCTCTCTACCTATTTCTAACCACTCGAGAAACAGGTGGCAAATATTATCCCCATGGTACAGATGGCCGAATTGAGGCTGCAGGGTTAAGCAATTTATGAAAGCCACAAAGAAGGCCGGTGCCAGGAAGAGGATTCATGCAAGAGACTATGTCTTTACCATGACAGGGTAAACAGGGAAGTGTTTATAACAGCACAAACTAAGGAAAACCATAGCATTTAATACCAAAGCTTTACTTAAATAATCTTGGGCAAGTTTTCTTTGGGCGAAAGGCCATGGTTCTTTGCCATTCTTGCCATTCCTTACAAAGAAGTGCTGCATAAGCCCCTCAGACATTTCTCACCCTGGGTTCTTCCCAAGCAGTGAGAACCTACCAGCCTCAGGGAGGGAGAGGAGGTCCTTAGTGTGCATTTACATGCAACTCGACTACTTTTCATCCCTTCAACCAGCATGTGAGCATAAAACCCACTGTGTGAGGCACAGTGAAGACAGAGCTTTCCCTAGGGGAGGTTTCACTCTAGGATGGCGAAACCTGTACGTTAACAAACAAAGCCAGACACTCTTGCTGGAGTCCATGTGCAGACACGGAAGACCGCAGGAGCTTAAGGAGTGAGAGATGAAGGCAGGCTGGGTGGAGCACAGAAGGTTTCATGTCAAAAGCAGCACTTGAGCTGGTCTCAGAGACGGGTGGAACACTGATAGGTAGTCTGTAGGCCAGGACGAGGTTTTCAAAGCCTGGGTGAAAATGGATGACTATGCTTCCAGGCATCATACTGATGACTACAAACACATGATTTCATGTGCTCCTTGTATGATACCATCAGAGGCAGAGATTATGATCTCCAGAGATGAGAGGTAAGGCCACATGCCAAGTGGAGGATGATGGAATCAAACACTGCTCCTTCTGACCCCCTGAGCTTTTGTGTTTAATCACGGCAACAGACAAAATGTTAGTATCCCCCCTCAATCCACATGTTGAGATCCTAACCCCCAATGTGATGCTATCAGGTAGTGGAGCTTTCATAAGGTGATTCTTGTGCCTTTTCTGCCACAGGAGGACACAGCAAGACGATAGCCTTCTGAGACCCTCTCCAGACACAGACGCTGCCAGAGCCTCGATCTTGGACTTCTCAGCCTCTAGAACCATGAGCAATACTTTTCTGTTGTTTGTAAACCATCCAGGCTACGGTATTTTGTTCTAGCAGCCTAAACAAAGACACCTGCTATGTCATGCTGCCTCTCTTCAAGGCCCTACTTTTCTATGTCTTCTTTGCAATCTTTAGAGAGAGATTTTCTTTGTAAAATTGGGCCACAAAATTTCTAAATATAGCTTATGTTTGCAGGCAAAAAGAAGCCCCCCCCCCCCCCCCTTTGAGTGAGGTTACTTTTGCTGTAACTCAAAATGCCTCCTCTGTTCTGAGCACTGAGGTGGGTTACACAGTGATTACTTACTAACTGGTGTTGTCTAGGTGAGGCATTTTCATGAGAAACGCTAGGAAAGGCAGTGGAAGCCTCATAACTTGGTGCCAACCAGAGTGAACGCACCGTGGGATCCTGAGCAGGGGAACAGCAGAGGGCCTCCCTGGAGCCCTGCCCCGAGGTCCTGAAGATGTAATGAAGGACATGTTTTTCTCTTCTTCAAAGCCCCTTTAAAGTCTGATTTTCTAATGAGTTCCTATTTCAGGTTGTGGCAACTCTATGCAGGAAAAGGCTCATCAGAGGTCTGCAATTGCCTTTAACACGGACATGTCACATTTACGCCACAACACTCTCCCAGTTACACTCCCCTTCCTCAAATTGGTCTCATCATCTGAAAACACCAGGTCTGAGCCCCAGATTTGATGTCATTCCCAGCACTGACTTTCATACTAGCTCAGAGAAGAATGAAAGGGAAACACAGAACTGTAGCAAACACCTCTTAAATAACGAGGGGTGAATCCCAACCTTTAAAAAAAATCGTAGTTCCCCCCCCAAAAGCCTGATATTAGCCTATCTCGACTCTGTGATTCTCACCACAAAGATGCAACTGAAGAGTTTCATGATGACTCGTCCAATTCCCCTCACCAGACCCAGGGTGGGTGCAATTAGAGTGGGTACCTGGACAGACCTGCCAGGAAGGGGAGCCGAGGATGCTGGGAACCATCTTGGATTCTGGTGAAAACAAAGAATCTTCGGTATTCCTAGTTCTCCCACTAGGAGTCCTCTGCTTTTCCTCATACACAGTTTCATGAATTGTGAAACTTCCTTAGCCGGAGGCCCACGGTGGCTCAAGCCGGCATGAGCACTTCAGCAGACAGGCTCAGTGGCTGAGCATGAAGCAGCCCCCACTGGTGCATTGGACCAAGTGCCAGTTACAATACCTTCTAGAACCACAGTTGTCAGGCAAGGCACATCCTGGGCGCTCTTATTATTTATCTATTAAATGATAATATATGTAGTATATCTATTATGTATGCTTTGTTTTTTATTCTAGTTTCTATAGAAGAGGAAAGGTTCACTCCACAGGCATGTTGCACCCATTTAATGAGGACATTAGAAAACTCAGAAGGTCACGGGGAAGGAAAAGAGGCAGCTCACCCAGCTCTCCTCACTGTGAGCATCGTGCTGTCCCTTCCTGATTCTCGTTACCTCTCAACACCACCAAGCTTCCTTTGTCTGGGACACTTTCCATTCATATAAGAATCTTTAAGACTGGACTTCAGTGTTACAGACACTTTAAACCTCCTTATTTGACACAAAGTGCTCACTGACGGCACATGCACCTCGTCCTCTGATCACTCTCTTCCTTGCATGTCGCCCTCCTGCACCAGGCTGTGCACTCTCTGAGCACAAGTCCCTGGTCCCAGTGTCTGCACAGGCACTCACCAAGTCATGGTCTGATGCACCCGCTGAGCTCCTGCAGAAACTTCTGCTTCTAACATTCATGTAGCATTTGGAATATGTGAGCCTGACCATAAAAACATGAGAAACGTGTGCCTTTTCTTCCCAGAGACCATAAATACTCTGATTAAATGGGCTTCATAGCTCTGCTTCTCCATACAGTTTCTATGCTCAATGAACATTAACTGTGAAAAAATCATAATAGTATTTAAAAGACTTATTCTGGGACCTCATAATACAATTCTGGTGCAGGTTTTCAAGTTTTTTGTTTTTTTTTTTAATTTTATGTCTCTCTTTATATATATATGTATCGAGACAGAGAGAGACAGAAGGCAAGATGGTGCACACAAGCACACCTCTCTGATTATCACACACACCCAGATGAAATAATAGGAGATCTTGAGAGAGGTCTAGCAATGACTTTAAAATGTTTAAGGACCAAGTAAGTTTTAATGAATAGGGATATAGAAACTGCTTCATATCAGAGTGAGAACACTGATTTTCTTCGGTACGACTTCCATGTGTATCCTGGACGGCCCTCTCACCTGCTCTGCTTCCTTAAGATGCACAAAGAGTGTTTATAAAGGGATTCGAATTTGTGAGACTAACACTGAAATTGATGCAAGTAATACCAGTTTCCCCGGGTGTTTGTCAAAGCAGACAGGAGATTGTAACTTTCTAGGGTGTTTTATGATACCGGCTGGTGGATCCCAGACCTACCTAAACAAAAACAGGATGGAAGAAAGCAGACGTGGTTACAATTATTCATAGGCCTACTGTGGGAGTTTCATAAACAAAATAATAAATACTTTCATCTTGCAACAAGATCAAGTTAAGTGATTTGCTGACATTCTCATTCTCTTGAGGTTTAAACCTTGACTTTAACGTGAAATACAAATCATATTTCTGTGGGTACATTTTAATAATAAAAGCACATGAGACAAAAATAATAAAAAACTTTTCAATGAAAACCAGAGAAACTCTCTACCACTTTAAAAGGAATGAATGAAGCTGCCGTCAGCACCCTGATTCAAACAACCTCAACACAAAATGCCACAGGTCCAAATCAGGTTTCCTGGAAAGAGAATTAGCAGAGACGAAAGAATGAAAAAAAAGCTATCACTCAAAAATAGGTAACTGCCCACATGAAAACGAACTCACCTCACCCAGGCTCGTGTGCAAACACACGCCCTCTCGCGTAACTTGGAGAACAGATTCCATTGTGGTTCAATTCAAGTTACTTCTCACCTCTTTGAAAAATCCCACTCGCAAAAAACATTTTGGTTTAGTGCCTTTTTGCCTTAGTACAGGACCAAAGATCTGATGTCAAGTCTCTTTGGCTCCTAAATTCCAAGGCTGTCCCCAAGGATATGACACTGGAACATTCACTGCCCTGAGCAGCATTCTGGAGGAGTGAATGTCTCCCTGTCTCTCACTTTGCTACTGGTCCGAACGCCATGACAGAAGCCACGAAACAGGGGTCCCTGCAGGGAGCTCACCTCTGGGTCCTGTGATGACAGGTCGGTGGTGCTGTGTGAAGGCCGTCCCCAGGGAGGAGGTCTGTGACGGTGAGGGACTGCTGAAACCAGACTTCTCAGACTTCTTCAGAGTGGTTGGAGACGGCATCCCTGCCAAGAAGGATCAGGTGGTAAGGACACTTTAATCCATCTGACAATGGCTTGTGCAACCTAAGGAGTAACACTTCCAGAATTAAAAAAAAATCTGGGTGTGGTGGCCTGCACCTATAATCCCAGCACTCTGTGAGGCCGAGGCAGGTGGATTACCTAAGCTCAGGAGCTCGAGACCAGCCTGAGCAAGAGTGAGACCCTGTCCCTAAAAATAGCCAGGCATTGTGGCAGGTGCCTGTAGTCCCAGCTACTTGGGAGGCTGAGACAAGAGAATGGCTTAAGCCCAAGAGTTTGAGGTTGCTGTGAGCTGTGATGCCACGGCACTCTACCAAGGGTGACAAAGTGAGATACTGTCTCAAAAAAAAAAAAAAAACCCAAAAAACAAAAAAACAGGAATCCACTTGTGAATGGAAAATGTTTTTAATTGAAAATTGCTTTGCATTTGTCACAGGAACAAAAAGGTGACAGAAAGGTCCCTGATAAGTAGGTCTATAATTGATTTCAATTTATTCTACTAAATCACAGCCCATTTGGGGTTATTGGATTTTCTCTAATAACACAGGGCTCAACTTTTCCAGTGCTGGGTATGACTGTGACCTCTCTCTGGGACCCTTAAAAAGAAAAAAGGATGGGGCAGGCGCCCGTGGCTCAAAAGAGTAGGGCGTTGGCCCCATATGCCGGAGGTGGCGAGTTCAAACCCAGCCCCAGCCAAAAACTGCAAAAAAAAAAGACGACCACCTCTGCACGTGAAAACCTCACAGGCAATCACTTCACCTTGCCAATTACCTTACTTCAGCACCAATGTACTTTTTCCGTATTTTAACATAAAACACCCTCAACAATGGCAACTCAGTTGCTAATAATTAAAAATTTCAGTAATTCAATGAATTATTTAAAATAGAAAAATAAAACAATTTTAAATGTCCAATAATTGGCAACTGGTTAAATACATATGGTGTAACCAATGTAAAAAAAATACTGTAATTGAGCAATGACCTACGGGCCTCTCTCAGCTTGCTAGGTGCCAGTTAAAACAACGAAAACTCAGACGTAAAAACCAAAAAAATGACTCCTAGTATCCACACAAGAGGATGAGTTTGAGCTCTCTTAAGTTTGCAGCATAAAATTGGTCTGCACTGATGTCGGAAGCGATTTTACTTATCCACGTTAGCCATAACTTGCATAACTTATCCATAGTTATCCATGTCTAACTATGTTGTGTTCCGCCCATGACTAGAGAAGTTATTTGGGAGAACTGATAAAATAAGTAACAAAAATAATGATGATATTAGCATGTAACTGGTACTGAGAACTGCTAGGTGCCCGGGTATAGCTCTCTCCAGAAATTTAGTTAGTTTGGCCTGTATCTAAATACAGTCTTGTTATTTCTGATCACAGATTTCCTTAATGTGCTTCTGCAACATGACTTTCCAGGTGTCACTACAGAGTCTGTAAGACAGAGACCGTGTCTCCTTCCCCCCCACTCCTCCTGTCTCCCCCCATATTGAAGACATCTGTCAAAAGCTCTGGAACATACCAAGGTCTGAAAGGGTATTTAAACTACTTTTTCTATTTTATCTGTGGTTCCACTAACAGAAGCTTGGACACAGCAAAACTTGGGGTTCTGAATGCAAAGAAAGAAGCAAATTGCAAACTGGTAGACACATTTGCATAGTCAAAAACAAGTATGATACGGTGAGGTATGTGATTTCTTACTAACTGGACAAATGTGAATCAGATCCATTCTAGATCAATAGCCATTTTTGATTGGAATTAAAAACAAAGTCACTAAGTCGAGTGACTTTGAATTGTACTTGTTTGCTCACTGAATCAGTCACCAGTCTTACCACATCAATGTTCCAACATAGGTGCACTGGGGCTGTGGGTGAACGTTCACTGCAAGTAACCTAAGCTGTGGTGTCATCGTGTAAATTACACCAGGGAGGAGATTTCAAATTAGAAAAAAAATTAAAGTAAAAGTACAGAGCTTGGGCGGCAGCTGTGGCTCAAAGGAACAGGGCACTGCCCCCAAATACCAGAGGTGGCAGGTTCAAACCCGGCCCTGGCCAAAAACTGCAAAAAAAAAAAAAAAAAAAAAAGAAAAGAAAGAAATAGCTACCAAAATGTAAATAATCTCCTAAGTCATTCAAACCACTTTTGAATTTGGGTGAACTGATAAAATAAGTAACAAAAATAATGATGATATTAGCATGTAACTGGTACCGAGAACTGCTAGGTGTCCGGGTGTAGCAAACCAATTTTTAGGTTGTCAAGTAGTCAACTAATTTAAACTCAGTGAAATAATTAGACAATGTGTCATGAAACAGAATAGAGAATGAAAATATCCAAACTTTGAAGACGGCAGATTTTCTTTCTTTCTTTCTTTCTGTCTTTTTTTTTAGGACTATGGAAAAGCTGGTGAAATCCAGTATCTGAATGAAGGTTATTAAAGAGAGCAAAGGGTTGGACTCAAGAAGTAGTTATTATTTCTCTGAAAAGTTCATGCTTTCCTAACCATGTCATTTTAAATACTGTAGAAATACAGATATGATTTAAATCCACTATTTACCCTTTCAAAAAAGGAACTGTAAGTGAAATTTAGGCCATAACAAGTATTAAGAATGATCAAGTCAATAAATGAATTTAAAAAACAGCAAAATTTAAATCCTTTTTGAAAGGGTTGAAGAGGAAAGAAATATCACCAGCAGGCAAGAACAACAAACCACACCACGTGTAAGTGTCTGAATTTATCATAGTCAGGCAGTATGGACCCTGAGGCTGCCAAGCATCACAAAATTACTTTGTGTTTTCAATTTCTGAAGACTCATATTGAGTGTATTTCCTTATTATGTACTTTAATATTTTCTCTACATGCATAACGTATGCTTTGGTTAATTTGTTTCACATACTTAATTTCCAGACGAAATTTCAAAACCCTATGCTAAAAGTTAGAGAGCATTTATCTTTCCTTTTATTTTTGAAATCAACTTTGGTTCTGTATCTTACTTTAAAGATCATTCCTCATTAAAACTTCTTTCGATAATTATCTATGCACAACTGTGACATAATTACTGTACAGACCAAGCACTGCAGTTATTAAATAGCTTTCTCTTAATGAATCAAAACTTTAATTTCAAATTTTTAAAAAATAAAGATTTTAAATAATGATATCCCTTTTCTGAAGCAAACAAAATATTACTTCAAAGTTAAATACAGACAAAATAAAACATTTTATGGCACGAGCAGCAAAAATCCAGCTTGTTTTGTTTCAATGGGACATTTCATACTATTGATTGGTACAAAAACCCCAGAGGTGGTAAACAGAACTGGAAATAGATTCCAAGAAGCTTTTTGGCTTGTTGTTGGTTTTCTAAACATCCAGACTTTCTGAACTTCTCTCCACTTTGCATTTTTCTTTGTTACCGGAGTCATTCCAAACTGTGTTCAGGAAGATGAGCATATGTGACTTCCAGTCACCTAATGGCTCCACTGCCTGGAGATACTTGTAAGTGTGAAGCCCAACAACAAAACCTTCAAAGTACAGGCCAAATACAGTATTCGCAACGACTCCTTTACATTCATCACTGATAATAGTGGTAGTCAGAATTCTAAGTACTCAGGGTTCTAGGCCCCTGGTATGCGTACTTTGTACAATCTCCTCGGGCATATGGCTGGTATTGTGAATATGACGGCAGCCATTCTTGTGATAAGGTTTTGTTATGTTACAAAGGCAAAGGGACTTTCGCATACGTAATTAAGGCATGTGACTTGGAGATGAGGAAGAGGATATTACTGCAGTACACCTGACCTAATCAGGAGAGCCCCATCAGGAGAGCTCCTCCCCAGAGGAGCTGGAGGTTACAGAGACGCCCGCAGGCTCTGAAGACGTCAGCTGCCACACTGCTGGAGGACCTTCCACACGGACAGGCCTGTAGGTACCTCCAGGAGCCCGGTGGGTCCCTGGCTGGCAGTCAGCTTTCAGAAGGCTGGGACCTTAGACCTAAAGCCACAAGGAACTGAATTCTGCCAACAATCAAGAAAGTCTGCAAGAGAACCTCAAGCTCCGGAAGTTTTAATTGCAGCCTTGTGAGACCCAGGCAGAGGGTCCAGTGAAGCTATGCCCAGACTCCTCGCCCAGGGACCCGTGAGAGGACAAAACGTGCATTGTTTCAAGTTGCTGAGTCTCTGGTAATCTGTTATGCAGCAATAGAAAACTAACACATTCAAATATGAGACTACCGCGGAGACAACAAACATGTACATTAAAGTTGCTACTGGACGCTAAAGTGTCTCTAGAATTCCAGACATTTCCAGTATTTTCACCTAATCCACCGGAGGTTGTGAGATTTTTTTTTTCATTAGCCTATCCTTACCTGGAGAAAATGGTAAGCCATCCTTTCAGAAAAAGGGTTGGGAATGGTTATTTCTAAGGGCATAAATATTTTTGAAAATTTTTATTTCTCCCTGATTCTTTCAAGAAATATTAATAACAAAATCAGGTTTAATGCTATGAAAACCCAAAGTTAATTCTCAGAATCTTATAAAAAAAAAAATCACAGTTTATCTTAGGTGACTTTTCATTGCAACTTGATGTTACCAAAAATAAAAATGAAAAAAATCATAATTAACTTTACGTCTCCTGCATCCCCAAATGATGAGACTTACTTTGACCATGAACTCTACAGTAATGATGGTAAGGAAATACTACAGGAAGGACTAGAAGTCCAGGGATGCTCTTTGCTTGAGAAAACTACTTGTAGAGAATATTTTAAGGAGTTAAAGGAGCTACAGTATCAACAGGAAGAGAGGAGGCAGTTGTGATAAACTGGGATCACTTCACTGGCCACACACAACATGCTGGATTTTTTAAAAGTAAACTGTAACAAGGCGATGTTAGTACTTTGTTAGAGCACTTATCCAGAAATTCCATCTCCTATGAAAATTATCCCTGTAAATACTGCTCAGGACAGTAAGACCTTATCTTGTCTGTTTAAAGAATTTGGGAGATGTAGCTTGAGTGTCAGGGAAGATTTAATTGATAAATGTTCCTTTCTTGAAAGGGCCAAAGTCAAGAACAGAAAGTTGAGTTTTAATAATGTTAATTTATAGTTGCGAACTGTTTGAGAGGAATTCTGAAAATATGCAACCTCTGGTCTGGTTGGAGAAGACCAGCAGGGCACCGTGAGTCTCGTGTTTCATGACACTGATACTCTCTTGTCTGTTGTCACTGTCTGATTTCCAGTGACCCATCTTTACAACTGTCATTACCCAAACAACTATTTCACCAGATCTAAAGGCTTTTTGGAAGACTTCACCCATTGAGTGGCCTCAAGTGAGTTCAGAGGGAGCTAAAGACATAAAATCTTTGCATATTGATCATTTCCAAAAGTCAAACTGAAAATCATAAAAGCTGCAGGTTATGGAGTACCTGCCACATTACATGCACTTACAAATATCTCAAATCTTTACATTTTCATCTCAGATAGGTAGAGATCATTGTCTTACCTACCCATACCTTAGTGTTACAGAAATTAGGTATCAAGGGACATTAAATAATTTGTGCAAGGTCAGACAGCTAGTAAGTGGTGTTTCAGAACAAGCCCTCTGTGGTCCTAAAGTTTGTACATTTTGTAAAACATCACACTTCCCTGTGTAGTTTCCCTAGTATACAATAGAAGCAGTGTCCTTTTGAAGACAACAAAAGAATTACAGTTGAAGTTTCTAATTTGGTTGCCCAAAGAAAAAATGTAAGAGAAGTTATATCAGACGCAGAATATGCAAAAAGTAAAAGCCATTCTGAGGTGCACAAAGGGTCACTGGTCTTGTATGTTGAAAGGTTTTCTTGCCATTAGTAGGGATCAGTTAGGATTCTGTTGAACACACTGAATGTTTTATCAGTGATTCTAACACAGAACCTCCACAAAATAAATACCACATAGTTTCAGAAGAAGGTAAAAATGCAAGATATTCAGCTGAAAAACAGCATTTACACATTTAATATTTACAGTAGGCTGCTTGCTTATGTAAAAGGTTGCTTATGTTTACAGGTTGTAAAACCTCCTATAAACCATATTACATCTCTATTTATAACCAGAGAGGATGAAAATTCTCCTTTTAGGATTCACTGATACACGGTATCTTCCCTATAGGCTATCAGAGCTGTATTAGTCTAGTCCAAGCCCAGACTATAAGGCAGCAACAACTCACTGCAGCAGAGGCCACAGCACCCTCGGTTATTTAGAATTTAGTTAAGTCCTGAAGCGAGGAATGCTCTGAGTGATGAAAGTCAGTATCAAAAGGCCCCACTATGTTGAGGTATTTATTTAGCTCGCAGAAAAGCATGATTTGACAGAAACTAAGATGAGTTTTTCAAGGAGAGGGCTGCAATCCAGTGAGCTGAATGCCACGGAGAGACCAAGTACAACGAGGCTAGAGAAGGGTCCACCGGACGTGGCAATGTGGATGTTTCTGATCATCTTAAAGACAAAGCTCCAGGAGAGTGAGGCATATGGGAGAAAAGACAGAATGGTCTATCCAGTCAACGGGAAGTGAAGCAACAAAGAAAATGGGTGTAGTCAACCTCACAACCTCACCACACCAGTCTGCAGAGAGCAGAGACACAGGTGGGGGCTCTGGGGAGATGGGACAAGGGGGCACCCTCAAGACGGCAGGCCCAGCACCAGCAGATGGCAGAGAGTCCTGTGTCCAGGGAGAGGATGGCTGACCCTCTCAGCACGCAGAGGGACATGCTGAGTGAGCGGAGGCAGGACTGGACCCGGGGCCCTCACTGTGCCACTCTGCCCAGACGCCCACTTCTGGGAAAAAGTAAACAAATAGTACTTATTGATTTTAGGGATCATAAGGTAGTTTAAACAATCATGAGGTAGTTTAAACTTGAGCTTAAATTTGACACTTAGATAATTTTCTTCTTGCAAATGGTCTAATAACCCTAAATGCTGCTAACTGCGACTGTGACTATTCCTTTGCGTTCTAGCTTTCAGATTCCCCGGCACCTCCAGGCCTCAGGGGGGGACAGACAGCCCAGTCATGTCCATCAGATTAATGGTGTCAGCATAAATTTCAGTGACGGTTCCCAAGCCCAGGACGAAAGCTGAGTACCAGGACCGTATTTTGCAAGCCACGTACTAGGCAGATTTGCACTCCACGCGTCTCCTGCAGAGGCAGAGCTACACTGCACTCCAGCAAGTCCCCCAAAGGGAAGCAAAGAACCAAGTCAGCTCCACCTTGGGATTAGATCATCTCTAACCAGGATGCTAAGTAAAGGCTGTGACAGGACAGATTAAGCCACAGTGAAGGGACCATTCTGTTCTTGTAGGTGTAAACACACACTCGTGACACCAGGAGGTAGATAAAAAAAATGGCACTTTCCATAGATTTGTGTCCTGATGATAAAATCCATTAGGGTTCATCCTAATGTAATTTATTATGATTAACACACTCAACAATAAAAAAAGGTAAAACATTCAGACTTCTCTTACTTTTAGTCTTTTTCAGTGAATAAAAAATGTTTTAAAATCATTTTTATGATGGAGAGAATAAATGAAAGTTAATATAGCCTCTGAGGTTTATTCCTTTTACTCTATATGCACCCATTTAAAGTGAGCTAAAAGCACCCCACCCCAAAGAATTATCACATCATAAAGAAGTACAGTAATTTAAATGACTTGACGATGAGTGATTTTTTCAATTTAAAAAAAAAAATGGAAGTATGGATTAAAAATTATATGGATTATTCAGGGAGAAAGAAATGATGTGTTCTCTAATATATTCCAAGTGTTCATTTGTGAGTGAAAATTTACAGCCAGAGAGAGTAAAGAACAGAAAAAGGAAAATGTCATATAAAAATCTGGTTTCTACAACAAAGCAAAGTCTCTTGTTAGGAGATTTCCTCTCTTTTTAAGGTAAACAGAGACACCCCAGTGACAGGACTAAATTTTTTTTTAAAAAAATGTTTTACATGCTCCTATAATACAAGAGGTTGGAGATTCTCTACCCGTCCCATCTGTGCCCCAACTATCTCACCCTCCCAGTGTGTCAAGGGAAGGACTGACTTTGGTACAATACATTCATGGAAAGGCTGAGGATAACGAGGTGTCTGAGAAAACCCAATTACTTCTTTGCATACTCAGTAAATACAACATAATACAGTACAATGTTTTATTCATTCTGCTTAGATATCCAGCTAAATAGTAAAAAAAAAAAAAAAAACAGAAAAAAAAACTTCAATCCTACATATGTTTGGTTTATATCTGCCCTGCCCAATATGGTAGCTACCAGTCACATGTGGCTACTTAAATTTAAATTAATTCAAATTAAATGAATTTAAACTTTCAGTGGCTCAGCACAGCCACATTCAAGTCTTTGACAGACATCTGTAGCTAATGGCTACAGTACTGTACAATATAAATAGAGAACACTTCCATCATTGCAGAAAGTTCTATTGGACAGCTCTGGTATACGGTATCAAGTAACTCGTTACTTTTTTTTTTTTTTTTTTTTTTTTACATGTTGTGCCCTTCTCTCAGTTCCCAAAGCAAAACGTTTGCCCTTTACAAATACAGAATTGTACAAAGGGTGAAAAATCAAAGTCTTTTCCTCTCCACCTCCAACGAGCTGAAGGTAACCCAGCGTAAAGGCAGCTGAGGGACCCTCACAGACACTTTCCTTGGCGTATACCATTAGCCTTGATGATGTGAACTTAAGTACTTATTAAAACGTTCATTTCTGTCAGCTAAAATGTGATTGAAAGCTGGGAACTTAAAAGTCCTCCTGGAAAAATTTAACTGGAAAGGGATGCACAGCCTGAGATGTTCTGTGTCTGGGACACACCTGCACCAGGTTCTGTCTGTCCCAAGTTCCTTGGGTGTAAGTGGAGCACCCATCACTTTATCTAAAGTAAAAGTGTGAAACTGATTGAAACATTTCATAAGGGAAAAAGAAATAAAATTTTAGGTCTTTTCAAATTGCTTGAACTGTGAAATCAAGTAATAAACACTGGAAAAGGTCCTGTCAGCTGGAATCGAGCTTGGTGCGGTCAGCATTTTCTCGCTAAACCTTATTATAGCAAAGCATTCGCCTCTTCATCTCTGCACTCTGCCCATCTCCCCAAATAAACTACTTTGACCTCCACCTGTTAGTGAAATCTGCCTGCCACCCTTCAATAACCCTATTCTTTGCATCCGAAGGCCTCTGAGTCACCGAGAGAGTGGGAAGAGAGCACTGTGCAATGAACGGAGCTGATACCACTTTGTAGCTATTCAGTAATTCATAATTCAAGCTGGAAGCCACACAGAAAAAGAAAATGGGCTTTCAAAGAAAGGCCGTGCCTATGGGTGCAGAAGAGGGTACCATAGTTCATCATTTTCACCTGAAATTTTTCACAGAGTCTCTTGATTCTTACTTAATGCAGAAAGCTTCTAGTCTATTCCTTGTAAGAAAACCTCTAAAGAGCTATGCCTTCGTTTTAGATGAGCCAAAACGTTAAAAATACTTCATCTCAAAGCTTAAAAATACCTCACGTTCAATTATGTGCATTATACTGATATTCTCAAAAACAAAATGAACCAGGAACCTCAGAAGCAGCTTCAAGGATGCAAAAGGACCATTCTACCCTTAAAGGCAACTGAAACACACAAGGAGAACAAAGGGGAGCAGCAGATTTCTGTGACTCAGAGAACCACAGGAGTCATCACCTGACAAAATAGTTTTGTGGCTTCATCAATGACACAGCAGAAAACGGTGCTCTGTGTAAAGCTGTGCTTCTCATGATTAATGCTACATTCCACAGACAAGATGATGTCTGTCTAATTATGTTAAATACTTATCTAAGAGGGATTAGCAGGATGTCTCTGCTCGCTGTCATTCTTGTGACAATGTAATGATAGATCCATTTACTTACGAGTGCAATTATTAAAAACTGTGCTGTTTTCTTAGCTGTCTTCATATCTTGGAAATATTTTATTAAAAATTTCTTATTTGACACAAAGGGTAAATGCTTGGCAGAGTTTTGCATATCAATTAAATAAATGAGTCAGACTCGGTCACAGTCTTTGCTGAGCATCGTATTCACACTGGGTGAAACTTGATCTTCACGATGCCTTTATATTGGAGTTAATGATTCATCCTTTTTTCCCCTCCTTGTCTTATTTGTCCAAATCCTAAAGTTTAGTTTTCACTTGAACTAAAAACTGCTCATGGCCGACATTTTCCCTGGAGTCATGATTTAACACTTCTTCTTCACATTCACACCTTTTTTTGGAACGTAACACGAGGATCCAATTTTATACAGACAACTCCCGACAGGCCAATCAGAACGGGTTGCTAGCTATATACCATCTTTTGCGGCTTTTTCTACTCACGCGATGAACTTTACCCAGCACTTGCGAGGAAAAAGTCTTTATGCAAGATAAAAACAAGAAAGCAAACTTCGCTGGGCATTACCCTAGGCTGGCTAACCCCAAACCAGAAGACTGTTTCCACGGGTGCCTCAACAGACAGAACGGGGCTCCTCTCTGTTTTGTCCTTCCCCTTACCAATTCTCAAGTGAAAATCGCCACCAGCCCGCGTTTGAATGTGAAAGACAACCAAATATGGGTATTGGATGTGAGTTACTTACTGGACTGCTCTCACAAGGAGGAATTTATCTGTGTTTATGGCTTTAGTCAACTGAAGACAAGTATCAAGGGGCCAAGTGGCAGATAATGGCATTTATAATAAATTATATCTCTGCAAATGTGTGGCTAGAGCAAAAACTTATGTGACCTAATATAACGAGTATGTGTTACAAAGATGTTTTTCCTAAACTAAAGTCATGTTAAGGCTTCAATGCTGATGAACCAACTCATAAAAATATCAAGCACATCAAAAGGAGAAAAATTACTAGTTAAGTCTTTTGAGGATAAGATTTCTGAGAAGAAAAAAAAAATCCACTGGGAAAAAGAACTCTTAAAATTAGAAGCAGGTGTCACCATGATGAAGTGATAAATATCAAAGAGTAAGCAGCCCTGTAAAGCGTTCTTCAGCATCCCAGGCTACCTTTAATCCTTACACGTGTATTTTGACATTAGAACATCAAGTGCTGCTTGTACACGTCTCTAAAGAGTGTCAGAACGCCAGAGATGCTGCACGGCCATTTTGATAAATCCTCTTCAGCTGGGTTCATGAAACGGCTGAACGGCAGATGGCAAATTCTGACTGGCATTAAGTCGTAAGTGATCACGATAGCCTAGAATTCATTAATCTTGGAAGCTAATCAGAGTTAAGTGATTTCTGAGTTGTGTCAGCTAACACGGCAGAATAACCCAGTACCACAGGTGATGTTTCAGATTAGAAATGGATCCCGGGCTGCCATTCCTTGAATGGCCTGAGCACATTTCCAGTTACGCAGATGAAACCTTCACACATTCAAGGTGGAGGATCCCTGGAGACCGGAACGTTTCTTCAAAATGAAGAACAGTAAAATGCTTGGACCACATCAAAACACAGAAGTGCAGGAGTATTGTCCAAATGAACACTGAACACTCACAGCTGTGTGTACAGCCAGTTTTCGTTGTAGGCTGAACACGTCAGACCAGAGGCAAGAGTTCCTCACTCCAAATGGACCAAAGAATCAAGAATGAGTTTAAAAATCCAAAGGTTTCGGGGGTGGGGGGTGGGGGGCGGGTTAATTGTTAAGAAGGGGAGGTTGGTCATACTTTACTCTGCAGGGGCAAGGCAATTAAGTAACTGTACTTAATCAGTTTTGTCATTCCATCTCAGTTTAATTTTTCAAGTTTAAGAGACACTTTGAAATAAGGTGACTTTTTTATTCCAGAGGTTTCCTCCCATTCGAGAGGCACACTTTGTGAACTGGTGCTGGAGTGAGCTCTCTGCACTGTAGCCCTGGGGACGTTGCTTATGAGTCACCAGGAAATAGTCCCTGACTTACAGTGTGAGCCTTTCTCCTGATCTCCTAGGGTGTAATTCACCCAGCATCTCAAAATGGGTGCCACATCTGGTTAACCAATGAGTTTATGATGGTTTAGAGTTTATCTAAAACCCTTGGGTGGACAGAGCTGGATGAATAGGCATTACTATAACCCTCCAGTGATGCACGTGGCCCGGTCAGAAGCTGCTACACACCACGAGAAAAAGTGACCGGCTCCTGGGTTCCAGGTCTGCCAGAGACCTCCTTCTCCCCACATCCCCATTCCTCATGTAAAACTCTCTTATTCTGGAGTATTAAAAGATATTTTATTAAAACACGGATAGCCAAAAAAAAAGACAGAACTTTATTTCCATATAAACTTACTGTATTACACTTGCTTATTTAACATGTAAATATTAACAGAATTATCATTATGCAGAAAAATATAGTAACATGTGAGAGAGGGAACTAAGTCTGAAAATAGTATTAGTGATTCCTATCACTCTCGTACATACTGAACACCTGTTCACGCACATACACATACCAGTGTAGCAGCCCGTATAGCCCATGGCCAGGAGGAGAGGGAGTTATAAGAAATACCTGTCTAGCTCAATAATGGAACACCTTGGTGGACAGGGCATGGAGAGGGATTTAGCTCTCCAAACAAGCATGAGAGTTCGCAAGATGAGAGCAGTGGTGAATTGGCAGTCTCTACACCTGTGGTGTCGAGAGGCACAAGATCAGCCTTCTATTAGGCTGGAGGAGAAGGCAGTCGGGAGCGTGCGCATTCTGTCATGGACCTGCTTACTCTGACTCTGTCTCCTCTCCTGCCTGCAGATTACCAGCATGGCGTCTCTCTGCTGAAGATCACTAAGCTCTGCTAAAGACTAAGATCTCTTTACTCTCTCTCTAAGACACTCTGTCTCTCTTTCCAGCTAAAGTAGATAGCCCTCAGGCACCTAACAGACCTGAGCAAGGTAACTTAGCGGTCCGCGTCCGGAGCCTAGTTAAGCTGGGCTGAGACCGGGCCAGTCCGGGGCCCTGACAAGTGGTGTCAGTAGTGGGATGTGACATACTTGTGTCTAGCTTAGAACCATGTATAGCCCATAGTAAGCTGGCAGTAAACATAAACTATTACGATTATATACCAAACACTCACATGTGTAAAATTTCAGCAGCAGTGACAAAATATAAGCAAATCTATCTTTACTGTTAATCAAATTGTAGTATTAATTGAGTCTATGGAATATGTGTTCCTAAAATAGAACAGAGGAAGATATCTAAAGAAATAATAATATTAATCTCTTTATATCGGAGGTTAAAATTACCTTCTATTTTGAGTTCTACAAATACTTAAATATTTATTAGATGCAGGAAAATATCACAGCAAACTCAGGCAAGTCCGATCAACATACTTATCTATCCATCTACCTTTCTTAATCTTTTGTTTCTCCTAGAAAATCTCCTAGATTTTCCAACTAGACTTTCTGGTTGTTTTATTTTTTGGTGAATTTAATCTCTATTCAGAATAATTTTATATCCTCTAAGCAAATATTTCCTTGAATTTTGCCCAATCTATTATATAAATCAGGACACTATTTCAGGCAGGGGAGATTTGGGCCCACCAGGGCAGAGCGATGTCAGCATCTTATGCTGGACTAGGACAGCACCTCCGTGTGTGCAGTTCTGAGGCCTTGCAGCGTTCCAGCTCCCTACGTGCTTCTTAGAGATAAAGACAGACCAGACTCTGATGTTACGGAGGGAAGGAGACAGGCCAGTATTCACTGCTGCTCCCTTAATAATGGAATGGCTGATGTGTTGGTTCTTTCAAACAGACACAGTGGAAGAGTGTGCTGGAAGCCAGTGAATGAATGAACTTGCTGGCGACGCTCCTCACACTCCCCCCTTACATCACAGCCCCTGGCACTTGCTCAACCAGTTCCCCTTTCTGCCTTGGCTGAGCTGTAAGCACTTTGAGGGCAAGTTCGGTCTTGCTGATTTTCGTATTTCTTCTACCAGCCTGCACTGTGCTTCTCATAGACACGTACAGTACGTCTGTTTAAATTTCAGAGTATCGTGAACTCATATAGCACTTTAGAGTTCTCAAAGTATTTACTTCCCAAAACAACATACAATATTTCTTTAAAGCTTTAGGGTTTATAATGTATACTGTGTACATGTTAAAAATATTCTGTGTCTACCACCGTGCACAGTACTATGACACAACTGGTGATTAGCACACGACACTTCCTGTTTTGCAATCTCATTAGGTCTTTCCAAAGCTGAGTTAGGAAGGAGGACTGTTTTATTGTCCTCCGTGGTTTACAGGAGGGAATGAAGACACAGAGTTGTCTGCTAAAAATCTCAGGCTTGCTTGTGGCTGAACCCAAGAACTGTAGACTTTATTATTCTTAATTTGTACTTTTCCCCGTTTATAATACACTCCATTTCTGATTGCCTCCCTCCCCAGTGAGCATATGAAGATTGTTGTCATTGAAATAAATTCGCTTTAGAGGAACTCCTTACAACACGTGCAATCAAGCCGCACAGTGAGCTGGCACTTTGCTACTTACCTCACAGGGGCTGGGCTGAGGATGGTAACAGGTGCAGGGCAGGAAGGAAGATTTCAGATACACACCTAATGTGTAAGCTAGATCTCTTTCTTATTCTCCTTCTAGAATATTTACACAGCTTCATTTTCAAACGTGAAATTAAAAATTTAGAGATTTGGGTAATTTATTCAGACAAAACCGGCTATAACGCAGCATCTGCTTTCCTGGAGTTTCTGCATGCACAGAACTATTTATCTGGGTTCTCTGAGGTATGTGGAGCTGCACTCACTCAACAAATGTGCACAGCACTCTACCCACTAAGAGGATAAGATAAGGCATGTGTGGTCTATTCCTTATGATTTATTTATTTATTCAACAAATATTGATTGAATGATGACCGGGGTTGCCAGGTACTAAAATAGGCTTCAGGACTATAAACAGTAACTTTTGGGACCATGCTCTATCATTTGTACATATATACGTGTGACACACACACGCACACAGAGCATACATGCGTGTATGTGAGAGGAGTATTTCTTTTCTTCTAGTAGGTAACTTTTTAGACCCCAATTACAAGGGGTTGTTTTAGGGCCTTTTCTGACATTAAAAACCACCACCACCACCCCAAACCCCCCAAATGACAGCCTCGATAAAGAGGGTAAAGGCATTTTTGTAATATAGCTTCCCTGACATATCCCTTCCTTGGGTGAAATTCTCTGATGAAGAAGGGTCACTGAAGGCCAGGCCCCTTGTCACTGTCCCAGTGTTCTCATAGGCCAGTCTCTAATAAGCATCTGTCAGCACAAAGATAACACAAGAGAATGCCGTCACAGAGGGACGTGTCCCTACTGCTCCATAAATGCAGAAGAAAAGCGAAGACCCTGACCCCATGGCAGTGTTCTGTAACAGGGACTGTTCCCACAGAGCAGGAGGCTGTGGGGGTGCAGTTATTTTCTCTAATGTACACCAGGGAAGCACAGTGTCCGTGATCAATGAGCAATCGTCACTCCTCTGCTGCCTTTTTACTGGCTCTGATAATGGGCCTTCCACGCGTCTCTGCAAGAAGTGTAAGTTGGTAGACTTCCTTGCCTTTGATGATTGACAGGTGGCTGTTGGAAGTCTAATGAGGACAGGGCAGAGTTGGGGATCCAAGTGAACCTGGTACATGATATGTGAAATTAACAATAAGCTGAACTAAGGCTGCAAAATTCAACTACATTGCCAACAGTTGTGACAACGAACCCTAGTTCTAAGTGCCCTGGGTTTCTGGTTGACCAAAATATTCTTGTTGAAAGACAAGAATTTTTTGAACAACTTAAAAAAAAATGTTGTTTCTTTACTTAATAATTGTGACAGGAACAGAGGGTATGCTGTTAAAGTCCTTGAACTTCAAAAATGAGAACAATTTTCTCTTTGGGAAGAAGTTTATCTCTGAAAATTAATGAAATGGTTACAACTAAATTTATTACTTATCAAATTTGACTTCAAAACTTTCACAGAACTGTTTGGAACTGCCAACATCTGGGATGATTTAATGACATCTATTAATTGTTTTATAATCTCAAAATAATTGAAGTCATGTTAGAATTTTGAAAATTTTTCTAGGGGACAAAATTTAAGTAGTCTCTTACACCCACATTCAAATGCAGTACTAAATCTCACTGAAAAATACTATAATTTCATGTTTTTTCACAATAAAAAAATTAGGTTGACACCAGGTCTGCTGAAACTGACGGATACATGTGTGTTCAATGCCGGTGGGGTCTCAGATCTGGAAGAGGAGCACCCCAGTCATCTGTGAAGCCCAGTGGATTTCTGTGTCAATTTGGGGGACAGAAAGAACCTGGCAAAGGTTTACAGAACATCCGCTGAGCTGTCTTGCAACTCAGGAAGAAACTCATGAAGAAAACTTAAATTTATGTATTCCAGCACTGAACACCTAAGAGACAGAAGTCTCACTTTCAAGTAGCAAGTGAAACGCGAATGTTCCTCAGTTGGATTCCAATCTAAACCCAGTTTAATTGGCACCTTTCAAAGAAATTGTCCCTAATTCTCCATTCAGATTTAACAGCTCTCATCTTTTACTCCTACAATACTTAACCCTGTCTGCCTTCAACTACTGTCAGCAGCATAAGGCCGGTCTCCCTCCGTAACCCCCACAATGACATTTCCCACAATTGGAGAACGCCAACTGTTACCAAGGACTTTGGTCTCCCTCCCTCATTTGTTGTAACTCTAATCAGAGATGGAGTGGAAGTAACAGTTCCCATCTCACAGGTGGTAGCTGACACCTGCGGAGACTCAGAGGTCTGGCGTTGGAGATGGAACTGGGAGTCATCCTTCTATTTACTGTGGACACTGCGTAAAGTCCACTGTGTAAAGTCGGCACTTGGGGAGGACTCAGTGACTTGCCTTTAACTACAGGGATTAGATGACCTGCCGTTCTCCTCCACACAGCATGACTTATGCTGGAGACACAGGAGAAATGGGGATAAGGTAATTTTCTTTCTTGTAGGAATGTATCTGGAGTCACCCAGAGTATAATACTGATTTCTACCTGTCTGGCTGGGGAACATTTATAGTTACAGTGGCTTCCAGACAAGTATTGAACGGTGAGAGCCCATTCAATACTCTCAGCGGGTGTGATCTCAGATCTGGAAGAGGAGCTCCTCTGGAGGGAGGGTCGGCAGCTGTTTGAATCAGTACTCTCCACACCCTACCGTGCACAGGCATCACCTGGACAGCTTGTTAAAATTCAGTCTGGATGGGGCCTAAGATTCTTTCTGTATTTCTAATAAGCGCCTCCTGTCTCAGACCGAGTAGGAAGGGTCTGAAGTGTCTCATATGGGTGGTCCTTATACTTGTATAAGGGGAAATTTGATAGGAAAATCTAAAAATTTTCATAGGTAAATCAGGGCGGTTGCCTAAATTACACAAAATGTTCTATAAAGGATTCACTATTGGAATTCTTAATAGAGAGTTCATAATAAAAAATTGTCTTTATTAAAAAAGGATTTGATTCCCTTAAAGGACACCCTTTAAGGTGAGGGATACTTGTGATGAAGTTCGATACACAACTACTTGTCAATGGGGCCCTCTGCTGAGTGCCAGCGAACGTTTCGCTGACTACTTGCTACTAATTGGATTTGACTGCAAGCCTCCAAATTGAAAATACAGTAAATTCCAATTTGGAGAAGATTAATGGTAGCAAATTCTGCTTTCAAGTTTATTAAGAATACCCCAATTCTCTGCTCTATGGCTTCATCATTCAATCAGTCAATACCGGGTATCTATTACATGCCAGACACTTCGGGATGTTGGAGCAGAGTGGTGGGAAAGACCAAGTCCCACGTGCCCACAGAGCGCATGTCCCAGAGGGTGGAAACAGACCCTCACAGTAGAAACAAAACAGAAAGCAGGGTTATCAACCCTAGGGCGCCAGAGGGAGGGGCGCAGCTGTTTCAGATCACCGAGGGTCTCCTTGAGGAAGTATTATCTGAATGAAGATGACCTGGATGCTGATGGTGCTCTGACTTTATGGGTGAATATGACAGACATTTCACTTTGCTAACACTAATGCTCTTCGTTTCTATACTGGGTCCTGGACGTGTTTAACAATCTAAAGTCTTTCCCTGGAATAGGCTGCATGACAGGGTTTAGGATAAGGAAAATTTTATTATGTTTTAACTTAAGTACACGTCTAGGACATGAGACCCTAAAATGGAAGTACAACCATTTATGGTAAAATAGGTTATTGAGTATGGAAGACAAAATTTATAGTCTGAAGTCAGATTTGGTTTGAAATATGGACTGCAGATCCATAGATTTACTATCTGTGTGGGCTTGGGCAACTCATTTAACCTTTTATGATTCTTAATTTTCTTCTCTATAGAGGCAGAATCATTATATATTGCATATTTTAAGGGAGGTTAATTTTTTTTAAACTTGGTACACAGTAGGCACTTGATTGTAAGGAGAATTTTCACCGCCATCTGAAGCAGCAGCATCTGACCAGGTAGGCACTTGCCTGGGGGGCTCCTTCCTACCGATTTACAGTCAGTTTCTCTGCAACTCTTCATTTGTGCAGATAAATAAGACTCAATGGTAGGCGCATTTTTGCTTGATAGAATTTCATAGGACTCATTTCATCAGTTCCTGATTAGCTTCAAAGCTTCGACTCCAACCCAGTTTTGAGATAACTGGGAAATGAAACTGAGGGAAAAACTGAGGGAAAAACAAACACGGCATTGTAAGAGAAGCTAAGGTCGGCCTGAGGTTGTCTAGTATCTTTAAACTAACATCATCTTTAATCTCCTATGCCCTTCTTTCCAGATAATAGGAGCTGTGCGCTGTGAGTGCTGAGACACAGTAATGGGGAACAGGACACTACAACAGACATCTGAAAGGGTCCATGTAATTTACTGCGTGTCTGCTTTGTTTCACTTTCCAAAGTCTTCCTGTTGCTCTAGGAAATTCGCCTCTTCTGGCAACAGCCGGCCCTCTTTTGCCCGGGGAGTCCTGAAAAAGCATTTGAGGGCAGGTAAACAGATGCCAAGCTCTCTGAGTAGGGAGTGAGCACAGGCCCTGCTTCCTGTGCAAGGGAAAAGCAAAGCACCCTTAGCCCTTGTTTGAGAGAATTATCCTGAATACAGGCAACCAAGAAGCTGCTGCGTGCTCAGATACACAGAGCCCCCAATGTGGGGTGAGGGAGATTTACGTGAGAGAGGACTAAAAGCCTCCTGCTGATTCCTGCAGCCCTGGGGAGAAGCCCTGCAGGCCTGGGTGAGTGTGGGAACCACAGACAAGGGCTCTCTGTGCCAAGAGGGGGATGGGCTTGACGGGAAAGCCCCCAAAAGAACCATCTGGCAGCATAAATTATCCATTAAAGTGGCTGGTGTGAGTTAATGACACCAAAGTCACCAGGAACATGTGCAACGCTCTTTAGCTGAGTTTTAATGTCCCCCCAGGCCCTGCTGCAGTGACAACTTTCTATGCCGAATATGGCCAAATGCAAATTTATGCACCGTCCTCTCCCACTCCCACAAACACACACCATGAAACTGCACTTTTTTTGGGGGGAGGGGTAATGAAATGGGGATAAAGAATAGAGAATCAGTCCAGGAACATAATTGTGGGGGATTCTTTAAGAAGAAAATACATAAACACAGACATCTCCTAAAAAAGATTTAGCCCCTAACCTTTAGGTGTTTAACAACAGAAGATACGTGTACTTGAGGTGTTAAAATTTATGAATCATAATAGGAGTAAGATTACTGTGAGTAAGTCACTAGGTTGAAGTACACTGTATTAAACCAAAACTGCTGCCCCAAATAGACCCAAAAGAAGTCCGGGTAAGCCCTTCTCACGGAGGGGTGCTTCTTGCACAACCATGCAGGACGGCGGCTCCAGTCTGCAGAGAGCATCTGTACAACAGTCCAGCCCAGGCGAGGATTTGATCTGATCTTCACTGGAGCAGGTAAATCGGCTAGGACTCTAATTAGCCTTTGAAAATGGGTTCAAAGAAATGTAACATCTTTTAATTTTGTAATAGCACGTAAACTTTTCATCTGCTCCGTGCTGAGCTCATGCTGACGATGCGGTTAGCGGCAAGGAGGCATCAGCGTTTTCACCCTCATTCCCGCCTGGGTTTACTTCTTAGCCACTTTAGGGAAACTGACGTGAACACAGGGTGGGGTCCAGCCGATGTGTGACCTTCAGAGAAGCAGCACCGTACCGTGAGTGTCCGGTTCTAATACTTAGAGAAAGAAGGTGCAGCAGGCTAATGCTACCATCTCTGCACTTCCCACACTGCCGCAGTGGGGCCTGTGTTTGGGTCTGTTTTCATCCCTGCTTGTGAATTCCTGGAGAGCAGGGGCTATAATCTCCCCATCCACCCTTGAGTTCCCAGAACCTGCACTGCGCCTCACACAGACAAAACTTCCAGTGAAGACAGTTGAGTGAGTGAGTGGCGGGAGAGGAACAAGTGGAAGGAGGCAGAGGGAAATGTTTACATTTCAATAAGGGGAACAAGACCCAGCCAGTTGGGTGTGAACTGTTTAGTTTTATTTTGTTTTCAATTATGATCTAGGAAAACTAACTGGGGATGGGAGGAGGAAGGTACATTCTTCTGTGAACACTGACATTTCTGTAGATTACTACAGCCACCACTACAACCAGGATAAAGAACTGTCACCTCCCAAACCTCCCTTGTGCTACACCTTTACAGGCACAGCCTCTGAGGGTTGTCTGTAATCTGAGCACTCTGGGAGGCTGAGGCAGGTGGACTGCCTGAGTTCACAGGTTCCAGACCAGCCTGAGCAAGAGCGACCCTGTCTCTAAAAACAGCCAGGTGTTGGGGCGGACACCTGTAGTCCCAACTACTCAGGAGGCTGAGGCAAAAGAATCACTTAGAAGTTGCTGTGAGCTATGATGCCATGACACTGTACTGAGGGTGACAAAGTGAGTGCCTCTCAAAAAAAAAAAAACAAAAAACAGGAGAGAAGTGAGCTAAGATTTGTAGAAGAAAGAATTGGTTCAGAGGTTTTCTTGGTGTTTATCTGCTATTGTAGAGAATTGCTCCAAGGAAGTGGAAGGAAGGATAGCCAGGGAATATTTTTATTATCCTTACCCTACACTAGGTATAATTTTCAGATGGGTTGTGAATATTACCTTATTTAAATAGCTATTATTACCAACAGATTACAAAAATACAGACACATGATCAGGGAGATTAGGTAATTTGCCCACAATCACACAGCCAGCAAGGGTCGTCCACTTGTCATCTCACACTTGGGAAGGCTTTGGAGAAGATTCCCTCTCATCCAGGGGGAAACAGACAGTGATGGAAGTTTCAGAAGGCTCTGGTCATCATAATTATTCGCATTATTCTCAAGACTCCTGAACTAGACTACTCCAGGAGGTCAGGACATCATTTGCTTCATTTAGTACAGGTGGGCATATAGTTGTCCCATTGAAATAGAAAAACAATCACCATATCCAGCAATCGGAAAAAAATATTAAAAAGCATTCTCTTTATATAAAAATCTGAATATAAATCATAGCACAAGGAACCCATTTTACCTTTCTAACATTATCAATCCAGTTGAAAGAGTTGATAGGTTAAAAATCTAAGGCGAAGATAATAAAAAGGCAGCACCAAAGCCGACCCCATGCTGGATTGTGGTGTGGGTGGGGGACGTCTTAGTAGAGGCCGTACACCATCCCCGAGGTCGTTCGTTTCAGCGGAATCACTGCGCACCCTGCTGTAAATGTGGCAATGGGATTATAGTGCATAGCAGTGTCCATCTTGAAAAAAATCAACTGCCTTGAGCTCCTTTCCCTCCCCCTGGTGCAGTGCAGGGGACCCACCCACGTTTGACTGCCTGGTGTTGGCCACCCCGACCTCTTACCTTGCTCCACTTCATGCCACCCGCTTGACTGGCTGCCGCTTCCTGGGGAGCGCCCCTGGCCAGTATAGAACGGCTCTTCACTGGGACTGTCCATCTCGTCCTCCACAGACTTGAGGCGCTTCGTGGAGCTGAAATAACAAACAGCAGCATATTTAAGAGCAATACAAACCACCTCTCCCTTGGACACGGCACCTCTGGTTGAAAGCAAGCTGAGGGAAAGTAACTGGGCAGTGCCGTGTAGCTCTGGGCCTCTTTTCAGGTCTTGTCCAGCTGGGCGAGTCACTGGAGGCAGAACCAGGTCTTGGGTCTGTGTGTACAAGTGTCTGGTTTGGTTTTTATTGTCACTCTGGTTCCTGCGGCTACCACAGCCTGTCCCCTTTTCCTCAGAGGACCTGCTGCTGGCTCCCGCCCGGAAGTGCTGGTAGAAAGCCCACGTATTTCCTAACTCCACAGGCGGTAGCTGGGGCCTGGCCATCAGCATTTCCCTAGATATCAATCCAATCCCGCTAGAGCCCCAGGACTCACGATCCTTCAGGAAAAGACGGGACGGCCCTTTTGTGCCACGTTCGCCCATCCTCTGTTTATTCATTTAAAAAAACATTTACTACATAGCTAGTCCAGGTCTCGCTCTACACACTGGAGATAAAACAGTGAACAAAACAGATAAAAATGGGAGGAAGGAGTATGTTGGCCTGTGGGAATGAGGAACATGGAAAAAGAGTGGCCCGATGACCTGCACGTGTTTCCTCTATGCTGAGATTACAAAAACAAAGTTTTATTCCACCAGGGTACAGATATTTGCTTTTCGGAGAAACTTCCAGAATGTATCTCATTTCCTCCAGTTGAAGGACTGAATTTTTCTCCCAATTTCAGGTTTCAGGGGCTAAAAGTAGTAAAACGCTACCGGGTGCTATTCTCGTTCTCACTGCCTCAACTGACAAAGCCCCACATGCCACCAGAGAAGGTGGCGTTTGTCACTAGTGGGCACGCTGATTGAGAAGCCTCCTCCTCGTGCGTGGGGTGTGGAAGTTTTCATCAAACACCTGCTGTGCACACCCAGTGAGCCTGGTGCTGTGCTAAGTTCTGGGATACAGGGGAGGGTCAGGCAGGGCCCCATCTCCTCAGACTGAGACAGAGAGGGGCCCACACCTTTGTCAAGATGAGTCCAGGCACCATGATGGATGCGTGTACAGGGCAGAGCTGGCCACGCAGTGGAGGAGATAATGGCAGGCCAGCCTGCGGGGTGGTAAAGCCTCCCCACAGGAGATCACTCCTGAGCTGTCTTTGAGACAGGAGAGGAGAGCCAGGCAGACTTTGGCTGATAGGACACTCGGGAGGCCATGTGGGTTTTTAAAATATTGAAATATTTCTTCACCAATTGGTAAACTGTCATTGTCTCAAGCCCATACATTTCTTCCAACTTTTCCTCCCCTTCTCTGCCCTAGGACACCCTTATTGTCCCAAACTAAGGGGCTAATGTCTGGCCCCAGCCCTGCAGCAGGAAGCATCTGTTCTAACTGGTATTCTTGAGTCACACAGGTTATCGGATATTGTGCACCCCCTCAGGAGGGAGGCAGGTATCAGGCAGAAGCAACATCATGAGCAAAGTGTGATACGGGCAGAGAAGTGCCAGCTGTTTCGGATGGCTTCGGGGAAGGAGAGGCGCAGAGGGAGAGGAGGGTGGAGGCTGCAGAAGACATCGTGTGTCTGGACTCCATCCTGTGAGCAGGGGAGACTCCCCGAAACAGTCTAAACAGGGACTGACCCGGGAGTTTTATTTTAGGAAAGTTACTCTGGCAATTGTACAGATGATGGACTTAGAAAGGCAAAGGGAAGGGGATGGAGCCCAGGGGCAGGGATACAGTTAAGAAATAACAGCAGCAAGGTCTGAATGAAAAATGGAGGGCCTAATGTAAGGCAAAAAATTCTAGTGATTAATGTTGGCATCCCAATGTCCTCAGCCACTAAGCTCCACTCTCATGAAAGCCAGGCTACAGGAAAGCATCATAAACATACCACAATAGCTTAGCACGACATACACAAAGGAAATGCCTTCGATACCTTATGGAATATTCTTTGCTTGGCTTTCCTCAAAGTTCAATGAAAAAAATCACGCTTGAAGAACTCTTCTGTATTTTACATAAAATGACATCTAATAGAAGCCTTCTATAAAAGAGTACATACAAAACATTCCTTATAATATGTAACCAGGAAAATATGCTTTCTTTGAACCGATTTATTCTATTTTCTTTTATTAGAAAATACACGTTATTCAACCCACTGCTTCCCCTCCTTACCCAGCAACCAAGAAGCTCAGAGCTAAACCTGAATGTAACTCCTGCTTTAGGTTCCAGATAATAACCATCTCATCCACCTTTTCATATAGATTCTGGCCTCTCTTCCCATATGTAATATCATCTGCTGCGTTTGAACATTGAAGGCCACTTGAAATTTCCATGGAAACTGGAAGAATACATATTGGAAAAAAAGTAAATATTTCCCCAAAGTACCCTGGCAAATAAGAGGTAAGGCCTGTATGTTTTGGCAGAGATGTAAGACGCACAGGAAAAAATGATTTTCCTTTTCTTCTTCTTCTTTTTTTTTTTTTTTTTTTTAAATCTGTAGTGTCTACTACGACTTCTGGTTAATAGCAGATGCTCACAAACTGCTAAACTAGGCTAATGATTTCAACACGGCATCTGAGTACCTGTGGCAAGGACGCAGCCCAGCGTCACGGTTCAATGAGAGCCACCCCAAAGGCCAGCTCCACTGTCCATCATTCTGAGTCTTTAAAGCTTTTGATTTTCTTGGTTCCCTCCAACAGAATGAGAATGCTCCAAGCAGGTATTAAATCCTAATGCTGAAAGATTCTGTAGTTATTAGCTGATGTCTTAGTTTGAAAGCAGGGACTTTCAGGAGGCTGGAGGTACAGGATGGAGGAAGGTGAGGCCAGGAGGGACAGGCGACAGCTGCCGGGACAGCACTTACTGACTTCGCAGACTCAACACTTGGTTTATTTTGATGAAGTTTTGAAATAAAAAATATATTTCATACCTATTTTTATATTACCCTTTTCATTGGTGATGTTTACTCTGAAGGGGCAGAAAACTTACAATTAATACCAATCAATCTTATTTATTTACCTATTGATCTCACTTTTGGAAATGAATCAGCTGTTGATTTTGGTTTCTAGTCTTGACTTTCTAACATACTGATCCTATTCTCTCAGAAATATTTGAGGAAAACAGGAAAGTATTAGTAACATCTCTACATAAAAGAGAGGGCAAACATTCTCCAAAGGAGTGGTACGGCATCTCTTCTTGTGCATGGAATTTGTTCTTGTATTCCTAGCAATGCAACCTAAAAATTAAGGTGAGAGTATCACCTTAATTCCCAAGTATCTGCTTACTTACTACTACATATAAGGTGCACAGGCCTTATTCAATATCCTTAGGACTACAAGATGCGTTCAGGTTAGAAAATGTGCCCCAAAGCATTCATACTGCCCCAAACTGAAAATTTCCATTTGCTTGTCAGTACCTACCACTAGATCGTAAAGCCCCTTGCACTTGACCTTAGACAAGTCTGCACAGCGCTGAGGACAATATCAATCTCAGTAACATTTGCTGCTGATTGGGAAGGCAGGTGTACACATGTGAACAGTGGTGAGAATAGTTCAAGGTAGCAAATGGTGAGTGTCAGGGAAGAGGAGACGCTAACAACACCTTTCTTAGGGCCTCATCTTGTACTGTTCCTTACTAGAAGAATCAGCTCTGTTCCTAAGAGAACTCTGTGTGAAAACAGCCTGTTTTTAAAGTTCTAACAGACCTGACCTTGAGAGGAGACTCTGCCCTTTACAAGGACTGCCCCTTTGGGGAAGTTACTTCACTGTTCTGAGCTTTGTGTTGTTTTCCGTTGTTTAAATGGCAACACCGTCTATGTTGTAAAACTGTTTGTGAAGATTAGATCAGGTCAGTATGGAAAGCCCGCCTTAATACAGTGCCTGCCACAGAGCAGGTGAACAACCAGCACTGGTGAGGCATGAACAGACAGTGATGGATGGATGAAGTTTTCTGTATATAAATCCAGGCTGTTCTTTGGGGCACATTTTCTAACCTGAACACAGATAATTCTACTGAATCCATGCATTTAAAGATTTTTTTTAAAATGCTAGGACCAGCCTAGTGAGAGAAAAACAAACATATTACCGAGTTATTAACTCCTGATGCTGTTTATAATTAGCTCCTTATCAGGTTAACTATTTGCCCAATAGGAGAATGATACCAGCCTTTCAAATGAAATTAATAACCAGCTTTTCTCTCTGAGATCCATAACAAAAGATAATAAAACATAGCTGGTATGTTGCATGGAAGTGTGCAGAAAGGGAGGAAGGGAGGGACACTGCTGGGACGTGCGTGGCACATGTCGAGCGCACATATGAAAAACAAACAGCCCCTAAATTTTGAATTTAATCACTGCCCACAACTATTTGCAAAGCTCTTCCGTGTTGACTGAATGCAGTGACACACAATGTCTTTTCCATCAGCAAACACTAGAAATCCTCAAAATGTATTAACACCCGAGTGTATTCATAATCTCTTTCTGCTATTATAAATGTACTCTGGATTTGACACTGCCCCCACCCTCCACCCCAGGGGCTGATACAACAGTAAAGGAAGGGAACTTTTAAACAACACACAAGATGGTGATAGGGCGTGGTGGTTACATTTAGAGAATAATTGTTTCTTGAACTGCCTTTAAGGTGTTAGTAGGGACTAGGTTGATTTTTTTTTTTTTTAAAGTAATAATGTTTAAAACATATAAAGGCAAGGTAAGAAAGAGTGTCTACCAAGGAAAACGTCTGCCAACAGGCCATTGTTGTAAACATAGAGCTCGTGTACTTGCTTTAGGTGGAATACACCCTTGTCAAATGTTTTTCTGCAAAGTACACAAACATTAAAGACCGTTCTGCACCATTCTTTTCTTCGTTGTCACAGTCCAGTGCTAAAGCCAATTTGTGAAAGAATACTGTGGGTTTAAAGCCTAATCCCTTTCCCTCTGCTATGGGTTATCTCAGAGACAACAGGATCTTGCAAAATGCTTCATTTTGATTTTGGCTTTCTGACTTTTTGGGGTCGAGGACCCCAGAATCATTACTGCCTGGTGCTTCCAGCTTTACATTTTTAAGGTCTCCTGGTGCCATGGGGTCTATGGTCCGGCCCCACCCTCCTGTCTGACTGCAGTCACTCGTATTCCCTCACATGAGGATATCAAATAGGTTTCATCTTTTAGGACAACTCTAATAAACTGGATTTGGAGACCTTTGGGGACTCAGTAGGAAAGCAGCTGGGACTGAAGTATAAGGTCTGCTGTTAGCGTACGGACTGGACTGGAGTCACCAGTGTCTACTTGCCTTTGCTGCTCCCAGCCCGTGTCCTCCGTTTCTGAGAACATGCTAGGCTCATCACCCGTCCTCCTCACGCCTGTGCCATGTTACTGCCCGCCCAGAGTTCCCTTCCCTTTCCCTTTTCATTTCACCAACCCTGACCAACATTTAGAGGTGAGCACAAGGGACTCTTTTTTGGATAAAGCCACCTTTAACTATTTTTAGCCCATGTTGCATAATCTAACTTATCATTTTTTCTTCTTGTGTGTATTTGTGTGTATTTTTCCCTGTCACACGTACATTTGGTTTATCTCCCCGGTGAGACTGCTGGGGCTAACCCCACTCCTCTGACATCCTCTATCCCTACAGACATGTCGCCAAATGCACAGCAGGCCTGGGTGAGCTCATGGTGTCACCTACGCAGCAGGACCTCTCAGAGCCGCCAATCACATTACCTTGTGGAGGACGTGCTGGGTAAAGACCTCCTCATTGCTCCGGGACTCATGCTGTAGTATGAAGAACTTTCCAAATCTGAGAGAGAAAAATTGGGGCCAGTTCCTGCAGCTATTGGTGCTAGAATTAAAAAACAAACAAAACAAAAAACAAAAATCCGTTAAGTTCTGTGAATAAAAGGTCAAGGACAGCATATTTCAGTGTTGCATACAGCGCATTATTTTGCATTGAAATGGTAACTCAATCTACAACTCTGATTTCTGGGACTGTTGACGATAGATGTAGCCCACACCAGAAAGGCGTAGTTTTTCTGACGTACCGTTTACCTTTTCCCTGCATGTAACAGTAAACTGCCACCAAGGTTCCAACATCCTTGGATACTTTCGACAAAAATACCACTCCATGGACTGGCCTTAAACTTTCCTTGAATGACTACCCAAGACATTCCCTAGGCTCTCTGATTTTGTCTGATCCTGAGAGTGTCTGCTCATTTTTATTTTGGAATTCTGTTCTGAACGTTTGTGAAAACAAATCCACTTTTCTAGTCCATTCACTGTCGATTTCTTGCGATGTGATGTATGATTTCTCTTTACTTCAAGTAAAGAGTTCAAAGTGCAGTTCAAACTTCCCTGCACACACTGTTATCTCAGTCCTGGTCCAACCTTGTAATTTAAGGCAGGGAGCCATAGTTTTGCAGATAAAGTTTCACTGGAGCACAGGCAGACTCTATCGGTTCCCACACAGCCTGTGCCTGCTGCCACACCACACCGCCAGAGACCAGCAGAAAGGACAGAGACCATGTGGCCCACCGAGCAGGGAGACTCGTCATCAAGTTCTTCATAAAAGAAAGTGCTCACCTCTGATTTAACTTTGATTATATGTGATTTTCAGAGATGACCCTTATGTGAAATGGATTCCCTATACTTTCTGGTATCTAAAGGTTTATAGTAGCTTAATAAGTATTCTTTGATTAAATAAATAACATCTACCCATTAATACATCTCTGTAAAATTAGTGATGTGCCTATATTAGTGCAAATAATCTCTTTTACAAGTTTATGCAAAAGCAGAAACAATAATTGCTTGTATTGAGGTGCTGCTTTGGGAGTTAAGTCCATGGAAAACGTTATATAATTAACTAAATGAATTACGGGTTAAATATTCATCAGAAGGAAGGGTAACTAGGAGCACCATGAATCAGGGACTTTCATTCATTCGACAAATGATTACTGAGAGCGAGCCTGCTATTGCCAAGAACTGGGCAAGGAAGGCACTTAGATGAAAGACATGGTCCCTGCCCTAAAACAGAGGCGACAGCCTGACTGACCAGCTTAAGGAAGGTCTGAGAAATCCTTCAACGGAGTTACAGATGCTCCTGAACCTACAGTGTGGCAGTGTCCTGACAAACCCATGGTAAACTGAAAATATTGCCAGTCGGAAATGCATTTAATACATCTAACCTCCTGAACGTCACAGCAGGGCCTGGCCTACCCCAGACATGCTCATAACACTTCCACCGGCCTACAGCTGGGCAAAATCACCTGAGCCTGTTTCATAACAAAATGCCAAGCGCCTCACATAATGTGTTAAACACAGGAAGTGAAAGACAGAATGGGGGGCGGGGGGCTACTTGAAGGACGGCATCTACAGTTTGCATGCCACTCTCACACCATCGTAAAGCAGAAGAATTACTAAGTCAAAACATCTTACTTTGGGTACCACCTGCATTCTTCCCAAATTGACATGGTTACACAAAAATGGGTATTTAATCCGGCTTGGGGATCAGAGGTTCAGGAGAGTAAAAAGGCCTCAGAGAATGTGGTGTCTGGGAAGAAGGTGGGGAGAACACGCAGGAACTACATAGCAGGGTGTGTGTGTGTGTGTGTGTGTTTGTGTGTGTGTGTGTGAGGGGGCCTTCCAGGTGCAGCTGAGAGAGCCTGAAGTTTGAATTGCACGTCTGGTAGCCTGGCACGGAGACTCAGCACACAGCCCCCGGGAAGAGAGGAGTGGCCACAGTCAGGTCCTAAAAGATCTGATAGGCTTTTTTTTTTTTTTTTTTTTGAGACAGAGTCACACTATGTTACCCTCGGTCAGTACAGTGCTGTGGCGTCACAGCTCACAGCAACTCAAACTCTCGGGCTTAAGTGATTCTCTTGCCTCAGCCTCCCAAGTAGCTGGGACTACAGGCGACCACCACAACATCTGGCTATTTTTTTGTGGTAGTGGTAACTGCTGTTTGGCAGGCTGGGGCTGGGTTCAAACTCACCAGCCCTGGTGTATGTGGCCGGAGCCCTAATAGCTGAGCTATGGGTGCAGAACCCTGATAGGCTTTTTTAAAGAACGTTAGTTGAAATTCAGCAGATTCCCAAGTTTATAAACTATTAAAGCACGAATCACACGCCATTCTTAGTGGGAACAGCGGGGGTTCTACACTGGGGGACCGTCAGTAAACACTGGTCAGAAAGAATTGGTTACAGCATTGAATTTTACTCATTAGTCAGAGGAGAAGCAGCACAGTGGGGGAATGCTATCATCCAATGCGTGTTTTTAACCTAGAAAGATCACCTGTTGTGAAGGCAGGTTTGGGTGGTTGAAGAACATGTTCAGAAAACCAGAGAGACCCCTGGGGCCATTTCACCAAGTCGCAGTGGGGATGGGGACGTGGACTCGCAGAAGGCAGAAAGGGAAGGCTGAGTAAGTTGTCAGAAGTCAGAAGCGAGATGTGTTCATGGCTTCATTCTCAAAAGAACAGAAAAGGGGAACTACGAGACGATTCCCAGAGTCAGTGCTTAGGACATGGGTCAACTGTGGTAGTGCCACCAGGGAACCATGGAGTCAGGGAAGGTCTAAGGGGACATGATTTCTAAGATCAAATGCTCAACTGTTTGATTAACAGCAATGAATAAACCTTATTCGTGGTCATGGCTAAGAAACAGAAAACTCTGAGACTCACATTTACTTTCTGAAACTCATTTATTGCTTTTCCCCTTTTGGCTAAGATCAAGTGTACTTGCTCAAATTCAGACACATCTCTCAGTGACAAAATCTAATGGAAGAAAGGCCTCAAGTTCAAGAACAAATGGAGAGGCTTGACAACAAGTGTAAACACTTAATAATTTCGCTAGTCATTCCCTCATTTGCTTTTTGTATTACATTTATTTGCATAATTTCTCCTTTTATTACATGATATTTTACGTATGAAATAGGCCGTGGAGGAGGGGCGGGAGAAGATTACTCAAATAAGGGCCCAGACAGATCACTCATCGCCACCCTCCAGCCTGACACATAATAGGTACTTCTGACACTTCGTGCTGCCCTGGAACTTAGAGTCACACCTCTCATTAGCTAAAGGAGAGTGCGTGAGGCTGATCAGTGTCAGAGCCCTGAATTCAGATGTTCTGCACGAGTTTCAGATGGAGTGGATGCCTCAGCTGGGTGGAGAAGCCACATCATTCCTGAGCACAGAGGATGCTGCATGGCTCTCACCTTCTTGCTCTTGGAAGGAGACAAAGAGCAAAACCTGAGTGTGAGGACTTGACTGGCGCAAGAGAAGTCCGGGCCTCCCACCTGCTGGTGAGCATCCCGCGGCTCTCACATATCACACTTTCTCTACTCTGTTATCTGGCCTAGAAAAACATCTTTTGCCTTGATTATCTTCTCCAAATGTCAAGGGAGCCAGAATAGGTGGAGGAAGAAAAAACACATGTGTAAATAAGGTCTGTCCCACTTTCAGATTCAAATAATTAAATCCATGTAAATGCTCCTTAATTCGCACATGCTTACTCCCCACCAGTTACCACTGCAATGGTTACATGGCAAAGGTGCCAGGTGGCCTGGCAATGGGGTGACACTTCCCAAAGTGCCTACCAGACATCCAGTGGGTAGCTTTAGAGCTTGGCAAACTCACATATGTGTGCCTTGAATTTTTAACAATCAGAGCTCACACAATCAGCTTGTTGGGATGGGCCTGACTCACTGGCACTGTCATCCACAGAGAAAGCCTTGTGTGTGATGGTGTTCCCAGTGTCTCCAATCTGAAGAACAGAAAGAGCTTGTGACAAGTAATGAAGAACGCCAGGGGTGGACAGTACAGGTTTTTCTGATTCCTATGAAGCTGTGTTTTATTAAACAAACAACATCCTTAGGAAAGCATGCTTTTTAGATGAGAAGAACTAAGCCTTGGAATGAGATTAGTAACTTGCTCTTGGTTACAGAAAGACAAAAATACAGAGTCAGGGTTAAAATGTAGTGACGTCCAACCTAGAGAACTGGGCTTTTCCTCTCACACACGCTGATTCTCACAGGTGGCATTTGTCTTAAACGCGAGATATACTAATAAAAAGGTACAGTGTCTCCGTCTCCGAAAGGTTTACAACCTAAGTAGAACACTGAAAGAATACCTGAATGTCCAACACAACACTGAACGCACTAAACCTCACAGGAGAAATGTGAAGAACATTAAGGAAGTTCCGAGAAGTAACAGATCCCGTTGGCTTATAAGATCAGAAAAGGGTTTGATTCCAGGGAGAGTCAGGACTTAGGCTGAGCCTTCCAGGGACGGTTCAGATTTAAAGAGGCCCAGAAGGGGACAGAAGAGGCTCTTTTGGCGAGTGACAAAGTACACACTGAGTCTGGAGACAGGGGATGTGTGACGGTTTTCGAGTGGGAGAGCCATCAGCGTCGCAGCCTTCCCACAGCCGCCGGATAGAAAATGTACAAAGGGGCTAGGACTGTGCCGGTGGGGAAATCAGCTGGAAGGGAAGCAGAGTCTGAAACAAAGCTGCTGAGAAGGAAAAGAGACCCAACCCCCAGGACAGTAAGCGGGTCTAAAAGAAGGGTATAAATAATTAAATAATCATATTCTTCTAAGAAACGTAAAATATCAACAACATGAACATGGCACAGAATAGTTTTTCACTAAAACCATGGTATTTATGATTTTTTTTTTTTTTTTTTTGCAAATTAAGAAATAAACGCTGTTGAGGGTTATGAGGGTTAAATAATTTGTCCAATGTCACTTGGATTCTGGCCTGGCCAGGACCCCCACCTCCCACCCCGGGCTTCTGAGACTAAAGATGAACTTCCTCCTGGTGTGTTCAGAGGTTACGTAGCTACTGCCAATCAAATGTGGGATGTTAAGGAAGGAGTGAACCAGACACAGCACTCACTCTGTTCCACGTTGCGGTAAAATATGATTTTTGTTCCATCTGTAATTGACTGTGGGCACCATCAGTCTTTAAGTGTCTCATATGTAACATTTTCTTCCCAAGTAGATTTAGCTGCATTTTGAAGGCTATAGAGATAGGCAGATATCACCGGGTTTAAAACAGTACTGGTCTGGGACTGGGAGGATTGTCTAGAGTCCCAACCTTGCCGGTAACCACCTGTGTGACTTGATTAAATTACTGAAACTCTGTGGGCCTCATAATTCTAATAATAATTATGATAAAGATGGAAACTGCCACCACCACCATGGCTTAGTAAGCACTGTTACCAGGCCAGTGGCTGAGCTGAGGGCTCTAAATCGCCAGCCCATTCACTCCTCACACCACCTCCAGGAAGGAGCTGGGGCACGGACAGCTGAACAGCTCTCGCAGGTCATGAGGTCAGAGGCCAAGTCACATGACCTTCCTCCCACAGCTCCTGGGGCTCCTTCTGGGTTCCTAACATCTCATGCCAGTCTTACGGACACAGCTGATGACTAATAAACATATTCTGAGTTAAGGAGAGTGAACAATTACGCTCCCCATTTGCCCCCCTAAATTTTAAACAATACAGAATTTATAGAACCTTATAAATCTCCCTAAGTGGTAAGGAAGGGCCCCTTCACTTTCTCAAGCAATGGTGTAAGTACTTTAAGGTAGTCTGTGCCATTGAGTTTTTTCCTAAAAGATTAACTTCTGGAAACTGTCTCTTCAGTTGTCACTTCTACATCATTGGTCCTCCCTGCCTCCTTGCCTGTCGTGTAGAATGTAGTCTTTGTGTCATATTTTAATAAATGGTTTGCTATTAAGGAATCATGAGAGTCACGTGGGCCCCTGGAAGAAAGGGGTTACGTTAGCAGCCAACCCTCTTAACGACCTGCTCTTCTGCACACATAAGCAGTTCGATAAGGTTGTGGTTATTGAGCTTCTGCCATCCAGCAGGGATGAGCTGCTCAGGCCTGCATCGTTAGAAAGTGGGGATGATGAGAAAACATCTAGCCACATGTTCTAGTTACTCTACCTAGGAGATGACAGGGCACCCCGCTCCCAACTTGTTCAGCAGGAGGTGGCAGGGGCACTAACTAACTGGCGTGTCCAGTCTGTGGCTAGTGGCACTATCCTCTGAGAGGCCACAGTCCATGGAACTAAACAAACATTTACGGAACACTTTCAGCACGCTGGGTGTGACTGCAGATGCATTGCACACAAACCTCCGCTGTGTGACTCATGCTCTAGAGATTAATCGTCATCCCTATTTCTTCCTCCAAAGTGCATGGCCACTGAAGAACATGGAATGATGGGGAGAGCTACACTCCCTGCCCCCTGAACCTATCAGGGGTTACCACTAAATTTCCAATGTATAAAACATATATACATATGTACTTTTTTTTTTTTTTTGTAGAGACAGACTCTTACTTTATCACCCTTGGTAGAGCACCATGGTGTCACAGTTCACAGCAACCTCCAGCTCTTGGGTTTAGGTGATTCTCTCGCCTCAGCCTCCCAAGTAGCTAGGACTACAGGTGCCTGCCATGATGCCCGGCTATTTTTTTGCTGCAGTTTGGCTGGGACTGGGTTTGAACTCACCACCCTCGGCATATGGGGCCGGTGCCCTACTCACTGATCTGCAGGCACCGCCCAAAATATTTTATAAGTATGAAAAAGAATGATATATATTTTTCTTCAGATGACATGATCTAAAACACTCATTGAGACTTTGGGAACTTGGACTTCAAGGTGGGGAGTTGTGGGGGGTGGTGACCACCAATGGCACACAGTCCTGTGGACCTAGCACAAGTTAGCGTTGTTCTACATTCTAGTGGCAAGGACTTTGTAAGGAAGTCCATGACACTGGCACAAAAGGACTGAACATGGGAAAAATACGTGTTCTTCTTTCTATCAAAGGCACAGTTGTAAAACGCACAATGCTATGAAAACTCAAGCAAATCTGGAATCATCGTTAAGAGGGAATTAACTTGGAAAGTAATTTATGGCAAGAAAATTCACCCCTTTGTTATCTCCTTTTACCGTAATATGCTTCCTGAATGCTGCCTATGAGAAAGGGCTTTTAGAAAGGAAAAAAAAATAAGTATAGTAAAATTAACTCATTTTATCAATTTGTGCTCTCTGCCAGAGTTTCCTGACTGTGGCTATGAGGGGCTGTAAAACTGATGAATTTGCATGGAAAAAGAAACGAGTGTAAGTAATTTGTGTAAGAGGTAACACGGACATAGGCTGCTATAATTCAGACGCCCTGCAGATAGCAGACGACTGCAGTGTGAGCAGTTATGGGTTAGAAAAATGACCACGCTGCAGTCAGTCTGACTTGAATGGAAATCAATCATCAAGGTACTTTCTCTGCAGCGCCTACGCCACGGTCTTCAGTAACTCCCTTGCCAAGCAGATTTCTGGTCTGTAAACCCTGCGCTGATCTTTTTTTTGCCTTTCCTAAAAGGTCTGACCAAATGCAGGCTAGAAGGACGATTTTCCGAACAGGAAGATGAAAGAAAGGTACTGAACTAAAACAAGGGTTTTCCTCTATGTGACAATGAACTTGGCTGCTATTAAAAGATTTAAGCAATGCTACTTATGAAACGTGATACTAGGTGCCAAAAGCCAGTAGCTTGTTTTTAACCCCGTGAAAGGCATCTGCTAACACAGAGTCCCCTGTTTACACATTCCCATCTCGTGGACACAAGTTAAGGGATGTGTGTGTTTGTGGTGGCAGAAAGGGTACAGGGAGATGAATACAGGAATTTTTGTTTCTAAAAAAATGTTTCTACTTTGTTATAAGAGGAACAATTCACTGACATGCCTTCCCCGCCCCACTCTGAATCTTAAAGACGGTGTATCTTTGACAGACAATTATTGTGAGTGTAATTTGTAGATTAAATATATCCAGGTACTTATACTGCCACGAAACAAGCTCAGTCTTAGATCTAAGAACTATCTCCCCCTAATTTCTGTATTCGTCCTGCACATGGCAGGGGATGCTTCCTGTATTACATGTGCAACAAATGTTTACTACACTAAAACTATATGAGCTTGTTAATGAAGAACAGCTAAGAGCTAATATTAGCTATTATTGGCACTTATTACGTGCCAGGCGCCGTGTAGGGGCTGTGCCGAGTTATCTAAAGTGTGGAGTGGGTGTGTTACTCTCATCCACCAAAGGGAAAACACCTGGTGAGTATGTAACACAATCCAGATCACACAGCTAAATAAAGTGACACACCAGCGGTTTGAATGTACCTATTTCCTAGATTCTCTGCCCTAAGAAATGCGTAAAACATGCCTTTCTAGTCCCCCATCTTTCTTTTGTCATCAGTTACCACAGAGATGACCTTAACAAGGTTTAAACAGAATCCCAGTATCACCCACCACTTACGTATTGCGCCATCGTCCTCCTCACTCCTGTTTTTGCCAGCCTGTCACCCATAGGATGCAGGGGCCCAGACTTGGTCTGACGGAGTGGCTGGCGGAGGGGCCGCAGGCTGACCTATCACCCATGGGGTGCAGGGGCCCAGACTTGGTCTGACGGAGTGGCTGGCGGAGGGGCCGCAGGGTGACCTGTCGCCCATGGGGTGCAGGGGCCCAGACTTGGTCTAACGGAGCAGCCGGCGGAGGGGCCGCAGGCTGACTGCTCTCCTGCATTAGTGGCTTCTGCCTTTGGGACTGAAATTGATTTTCTGCATTTTAGAGTATCATCGTGTCTTAGCTTTGAGTTGAGGTCAAATGTGGTACCCGTTTAGTATCTGATCCAGCCTCAGCCAAGGGATTAAGTCTTCCCTCACGGGGGATGGATCTGATGGCCTAAGAGGTCTTTTCACCACAATGATTTATAAACCAGGGAAAGGCTTCTAAACAAAAGTCCCACAACCAAGAGTGGGCTGGGACCACCTGACCATTAGCTATTAGGAAACCAAACTGATCGGTTTCCCTCTCAACAACGAATCCCGCTGTCTACGAAAACAAGAGTTTTCAGTATTTTCATAAAGCAATGTTTGGTTTTTTTCTCTTCTATCTAATGAAAAATTCTGGGGTCAACATGTGCTCATATTAGCCACAAACTAGGTTTGTTCAGTTCTAGTATTTGACTTAACGTAGCTTTGCTGAGTGTGGACTCCATGAATCTCACCCTGGACAGGCCAATAGGGTCACCAGCAACAGCCTATCTAATCAGCTGGAGTGAGCAGGACAATAGATTCCAACCCAAACCTCACTGTATCTGTGTCTACTGGGGGATAATACAGTATTTCCATCCAGAGTTTGAAAATCACCGAAATGCCCTTTAATTCTTCAATGTTACCTATTGGATATAAATAGCTGCTGCTAAAAAACTGAGGGTTATGAGTTCATAAAGAAAGTGCTACTAAAAATCCCACCGTCCGTCATGACCTCCAGCACGCTACTATTATTGGTAAGAAATTTCTGTTCATAATACAAGTGAAAGCAAAGTTTTAAAATACTATAGAATGAAGTACTACTTTTTAAAAGCCTGTTACAAATAACCCACGTAGGACTAGCCAGTTAAAAAGTTGCTAATATAGGCTTGGCGCCCATACCTCATTGGTTAGGGTGCCAGCCATATATACCGAGACAGGCGGGTTTGAGCCCAGCCCAGGGCTGCTAAACAACAATGACAACTGCAACAAAAAAATAGCCAGGCATTGTGGCAGGTGTCTGTAGTCCCAGCTACTGGGAGGCTGAGGCAAGAGAATCGCTTAAGCCCAAGAGGTTGCTCTGAGCTGTGATACCACAGCACTCTACCCAGGGAGACACAGTGACACTGTGTCTCCAAAAAAAAAAAAAAAAAAAAAAAAAGTTGCTAATATGTGTTAGATTAAGAATTTTAAAGGATCCTGTTATCCATTAGATATCTTAGAAGCACAATTTCCAGAGTAACATAGAAATGGGCTATGGCTGTTTGGAATAAAAATTTTCTGGCTTCTGAAAGCAGAAGTGAGGTCTAATATTGGTATTCTCTTATCATCAACAGAATTACTGACTCTGAAGGGGTCACTGGAATGGTTCTTCTAATAAAGTATTAGGAGCCGGATTCTACAATTGGTACTTTTCCATTTAGACACATACACCTGCATTTTTAGTAAATCTGGTGAGAGAGGTCACCTTCAGGGTTAGCTATGAGCACATGGTGAAGGGTTAGGCCTGTGGCTGTTTGGTAATAATCGTGGCAGTCCATGTTGAGCATCTCCTAGACACCGGACACTGGACACCCTCTAACTGACCCTCATGACACTCCCGACAGGTACAGCCTTTTTCCAGTGCTCAGACTTGGCATCAGCACACAGTCAGGATTTAACAACTATTTATTTGTTGAGTGAATAAATAATCATAACCTATAAGGAGAACATAGCTCAGAGGATTAAATGTTGCCCAAAGTCACAGAGTTAATAACTGGCACAGCCTGACCACCCCACCTACAACTCTCCCTCCTGTGCTGTCTTCCAATGCCACGCTCCATCCTGAACACAGGTTGTACCCGTGACACCCAGAAAGCATGACCGATGAGGTCTCAGAGGTGTCCAGAAATAAATGAGCCCACAGAGACATGACAACCAAGCAGCTTGTATACAGCAAGGTGTTCCGTGCTGCACCACTCCCCAGGCCACAGCCTTACCTAAGTGTTCACCGCCGGGTAAATTCAGCAAGCTTCAGCTGAGAAGGGGGAGCAAAAGGACCCCAGACCCACAATGAGAACTCAAACTGCCAAGCCTAAGTGGGGAAGTTGTAGGAGTATGAATGTAACAGAAAGTACAGGGCCTCCAGACACAGCGTCTGCTGAAGGACCCCTAGGCTGTAAGCTCGTCCCCACTGCAGTTCTAACTTCAGTAGCTCAGTGGTCCACACACAGCTGCCGGCACACATCAAACACGGGTGTGCGCGCGTTTTCCTCTGTCCGGCTGAGTCAGCCAAGAGTAGGGACACCTCTCACCTTACGGGGTTTATTCTCTACCAGGTAAGGAGGGCAGAACAGGAGAAATCACGTTCTCCCAGCTGCACTGGAAGCTGGATTCAGAAGTGTGGTCGGACGGAAATTCCTACAACTGCCAGTCCATTCCATTTGCTGCCAGCCTTACTGTCCAAATAGTCACCCAAATATGTCAAGAAAATTAAAAGAAAAAAATTATACAACAAAACATGCTTCTGAACTAATTCAATTTCAACACTTGTTTTGAAAATTTGTTGAGTTATAGTATAGGAAACACACCAAAATAAGCTGGCCAGACTAATACTTTTCTTCCTCAGAGTACGGCACTATTTAATATTTTATCTTTCAATGAGAAACTGATTCAAACTAGAAAATGAAACATTCTGTAATGCCATAATGTATGAAGAAGAAGGTGGCTTAGACAGGCAAATGAAGATATTTAGGGCCAGTCAGCATTTTCTCTTCTGTAACTTAACGGATTTTCTTTTAAAAATTGTATTTTGGAGATGGACATTATGGTATTTTTAAAAGGGCGACCACTCTATATTCTGTTCCCCACCCTACTCTCACTCTAAAAGAGGTGCCATGACTTCTGTGGATCTAAAATGTGTGACGTTCATTTTAAAATTACTAGTACAGCCTGCTATTGACCATCTAATTATGCTGAGTTCCATTTATAAACATAGCTAACCACCAAGTTTATGGAGACTTTTTGTGCTGCTTTAATAGGATATTGATCCAGAGCATAGTTTGAGTAGACTGCCATTGAATTGTGTAATGGCAAACAAAGGCAAGGTCACTGCAACTGTCCATGCTAGGGCTGCGGTCTGTTTATTACAATCTTTTTGTTTCTTCCTTTCAAGCTCACTGGCTTCTTCCGAAAGAACATCTTGCATAACAATCTATTTTGTAAATTAATTTCTATGCAATGGGCATAGTTATTGTGTTACTTAGAGGAGAAAATAGCAGGCTACTTGTACAGAAAAGAAAGTTTTAAATCTGTCCCACTTTAATAAAGAACTAAAGTACTGCAAATATTTAAATGGCACCTGAAGGGACGGGAGCTCTGGAATGTCTTATCCCATTGTATTTTCAAATGTGGGCTTGTTTCTGCCAGAGTTACATTTTCTTACTGTACCTTGTGGCTGTGTTCATTCTGATTTAGTAGTTTAATCGCGTCAGCTTAGAATATTTGCCAGTGGTTCTTACTATAATCGCTGACCTGAAAACCCCAGTGTGTGGATGTGGGTTCCGGAGACATGCCAAGGTCCCAGCGACCTAACGAAGTTTAAGAAAATGAACTGCAGTTTGGACGCTATGACGACCCCTGTGTGGGAATGCAGGAAGAGTGCACGTTTCTAAGGCACAAAGCAGCCGCTAGGGTGCCACCTCATGCCAGGCTGAGCACATGCCTGCTCCATTCACTCCCACTCTCCATTGACAGACAACTTGGGATCCTGCAGCCGACCCAGCGCCCGAGCTTTGTGGCAGAGCCAGCACAATTCAGCTCTGGGCTTTAATAGGTTCTGCAGCAGTGCAACAGGAACCAAGACTCAGTCTGGGTAACTGAGAGTGGTTTTCACACCAAGGACTCTAAGGCTGACCACAGTGTACTGAGAATCCCGGCTTTTCCAAATTCCAGGGCCGTGAAGTCATCCCTAGCCACGAAGTTTACTTAACCCTTGCAGCCGGCTTGGGTGTTCAAACCACTGCGGGGAAACTGGAGCCCACCAGGCCAAAGTCACAATGGACTGTGTGTATTTGTGGTTTTCCTCTTTCCCAGCGAAGTATTTAAGGTTTCGAAGTCACTCCACCAACTTCAAGTAAAAGACAGTCAGCACTTCAGAGGGGAACGGGCAAAAGCGGTGGATTTTTTTAGGACAATTTTCTGGGTTCATACCAGAAGTGATATTTGACAGCCTTGTAACACTTACTTTGAAGGAAAACACTGGTGCAAAATAAACCAAAGAGTGGGAGCTGACCGAGAGCTACCTCAGCAGCACCGCCCAGCAGCCAGCAGAGTGGGCGCTCGGCAGCAGCTTCAGGAACCGGACCAATGTGAAAATGCCTCTACAAGGCTTTGTTTGAAAACGCAGCATCATGTCAGGGCCCTTCCAACAGATGGTTCTCGTCTCCTTCCTCATCCTATTATGCTAAAACAACTCAGAGATTCTGAACTGCACTGCTAGCTCGGGGAAGGCCCCTCCCCCAAAGCAGAAAGCATTCCTCTCCTCTCCTCTCCTCTCCTTTCCTCTCCGCCACAGCAGCTAGTGGTCTGGACTCTCCCCCGCCTCCCCCAGAACAAGGTAATAAATAAGAACTGCTTTCAGATGGTCCTACCACATGGGGGAAGAGGTAGCAAGAGAACAGATATAGATTTATGTTTATGCTGTAGTACTTTCTGTGCTGCAGAAACAGAACTCTCCTTTTTTTTTTTTTTTTTTTTGCCTTTCATGGACTTTACATGATGATGCGAAAAAATTCAAGGGTGATGGGCAGGAGGCAAGAAGCGAGGGGAGTTCACCAGACAGCTGCAGTTTCAGCCTGCGGGAGTCCCCCACCTAGTAGCTCCGTGTATCTGATCAGTGTCACTTCATGTCAAGCAGCCTTGCTGGGTGATCCCTGAACCTCCGCATTTGTGAGGCTACGCCAGGGGCTTTCTCCCGAGTTTCTCACGCCACTGCCACCTCGGTAGTAACGCCCCCACAAGCAACACACTTAGCACATGGTCGTTCCAGCGACTCCTCACGCGGAAACACGGAAACGGCACCACCCTCCTCTATTACATTGAAAAGGAGGAAAACTCAAAACAGAAACTAACTGAAAATCTGAGGAAAGTAAATATTTATATTAATAAATTTTAAAAACGGAATACCAAAGATCCAGAAAGACAGAGAAATGTCAACTAAGGTCACCTTTAGTAATCACAGTGACATGTCCAGGCATAATCAGAGGTAGATGGGGTAGGGGAGAGAGGTAAAAATGGAAGAGACTCTAAGACAGGGGCGTCCAACTTCTTTTTTTTCTCTGTTGTACGTTGGAAGAGTAAGAGTTGTCTTGGGCCACACGTTAAACACACAAACACTAACAAAAGCTAATTAGCAAAAAAAGGTGTATGGACTACAGGCTGGACACCCCTGTATCTAAGACACCCAAGATAATAAAAAACATACCCAGGCAGAAGGCAAAACAGTGGGGAGAAGATAATGATCCTTGGGGAGGGGTAGGGTGCAGGAATAAATAGGTAGAGTGCAAGGGATTTTTAGGGCACTGAAACTATTCTGTACGATACTGTGGTGTTAGACACAAGTCATTATGCGTCTGTCAAACCTCACAGAATATACGGCACCAAGAGTGAACGCTGAAGTCACCTATGGATGCGTCAACATTGGCTCATGAATCTGTAAAAATGTGACACCCCCACAAAAGATGTCAATAGTACATCTGTTTTGGGGGGACAGAGGTAGAAGGGACTTCTTTACTCTGTGTTAGCCTACAACTATACACCTAAATACTAGTTGGAAAGAAAATCTAGCAATTTAAAACAAAATCATACCTGGAAGCCAATCCAGGAAAAAAATTGTTTTGTTTGCTTTGGTTTATAAGAAGATAGTTTAAGCCGTTTTTTAGTACACAAATTATTAATAGTAAGGTATGAGTTTATCAAATCAATAAGAACTATTATTCAATAAAAGCACAGCATCTTGGATCCTGTTTGGCTCTATAAGGCAGTTGTGGAGGTCAGGACAAAGGTGCGTGTGCAGGTAGCTGAGCACAGCAAAGGGAAAGGAGCAGGCTGCTTACCCTCCTGGAGAATCACGGCACCCTTCACCTGTAGAAAGGGACACTGACACTAACCTGGGGAGGACTGAATGAGTGACATTTCCAAAGTGCCCAGCACAGTGCCTGGTATACAGTATAAGCTTGAGGAATGCTAGCTTCTATGATTTTTCATAATAGAATTATATCAGACTCCTAATGGGGTGTGTGTGTTTAATCAACCTACATGCCCATTAGCTTATTTCTACTTCAAGGATACAGAATGTACCCCACTCCCACATCTGTAGAAAGTGGCCATGGCAGCTCTGAAATGGAAGCTTATTTCTTCCAACACAGGGATATTGAGGAAGAGGGCAGGACTGGATGGAGTGGTCAAGGATGTCAACTCTGTCATGTGTCTTGAGGATCAAGTCCTTCAGAAAGGGGTGCAGGTGAGGGAATCTGAGCTGGGGTATCCCTATCCCAGCAGCCACGGCAATCTTGTGAAATGTACCCTGACAAACCTGAAGATCTGCAAGAAAGAAAGGGTCTCTGGATTACAGTCGACAGCTTGGCCTGAAGCCAGCGTTTAGCTGACACAGCTTGGACCCACTCGTGCCAAACACTTTCTGTCAGCAGCAGGCCGTGAGTGAGTGAGTCCCAGAGCGATTACACAGCAGTGCGCAGGATCAAAAAGCATTCGAGCCGAAGGATGCTCAGCACGGCTGTGCAGCCTCCTAGACCAGGACAGGAGGCGAATGTAGGTCCCTCTGCGAATTCCCCCCGTCTGGCCATCCCCTCTGACAGTCAGAAAGGCAGGTTTGGAATTCACCTGGTGACCATGCTGTCTTAGACTAAATGGAGGGCTAATCTGATGGGACCGAGGCCTTAAAGGAAAACTCAGGAGGTGGGAGAGGGATGAGATGCTCGGCCTGGGCCTTCACTGCAACCCCAGGCCGGGATGTGGAGGACGACCCATGCAACACACACCCAGGGGAACCTGCTCTTGCTCCATCCTGAACGTTAAAGGATTTCCTTTTCACCCTTACAGCTGCATACTAGTAGGGTGGGGGGTCAAGGACAGCTCATTTTCGCATGTCCCTGGACTATCCCCCCTTTGGTTTGCAACTGTTTTAAGGCTACGTTTAGAGCCCGTAGGGGTTCAATGAATGCATTTCCCTGTGAGGCTATTATGACAGGAATACTTTAATATATACTCTCTATATGACAAGGACTAATATGATTACAAATAGTAGGATATTTATCATTTTCAAAAGTCTTAAAAAGTAACAACAGATATACATATGCATTGTTCTTGTCTATGGCAAATAACTGGCTAAAGAGCTGTGCACTAGGCAGTGTGCAGTGCACCTCCAAAGCCACCAGGCTCCACTGGCCGATGGCCCTTCAAGCCCACTTCAGTCAGATGGCAGCAGCTTCACCACCTGCTGCTCCTAATGCCCCCTCCTTGGGGTGCTAAGCTGCTCTGCATGCAGCTGGGCCTCCGTGAGCCCTAGAATTCTAACACCCACCATACTCTTCCCACTCTTTTCCCTGTCTAAGCTCACATTATACATTTCTTTTCTTTTTTTTTTTTGAGACAGAGTCTCATCTCACTATGTCACCCTTGGTAGAGTGCTGTGGAATCACACAGCTCACAGCAACCTCAAACTCTTGGGCTTAGGTGATTCTCTTGCCTCAGCCTCCCAAGTAGCTGGGACCACAGGTGCCTGCCACGCCCTGCTATTTTTTGTTGTTGCAGCATTTGCATTTGTCATTGTTGATTCTAGCTGGTCCCAGCTGGATTCAAAACCGCCAGCCTTGGTGTATGTGGCCGGTACCCTACCCACTGAGCTATGGGGAGTGCCAGATTTCTTTGAATTCTTTCGGGCTAGCTTAAGAGTATAGATTCTAGCATTATAGACTTAGCTTAATCATTTGCCCACTACTTGACTTTGGATAAATAAACAGGTCCTCAATCTAACTCATCTGTAAAATTGGAGGTAATTTCTAAATAAGAAAATAAGAAGACTAAAGTAAGAAGAGACAGAATCCAGGCCTGTGAAATCAGGTGGCCTTGCCTCCCTTGAGAGGCCTTGCCTCCTGTCATGAGAGGGCCTGCCTTACTTATCCACGCTGTAGGCCTGTGACACAGTGAACGGGGTCTATGAACTTGAAATGGGATTATTTATTCTTACTCTGCCTCATTCTATAAAGGGCTTGATGTTGCCTGAAATTAAGTTTAACAATGTACATTTTACCTACAAGTGGGTATTCTGAAGTAAGTGGAGGAATAAAAAATAAAATTTTCATATTTGGTATTTATTTTTCCTTCTTTTTATAAGGACCTAGAATATCATCGTCATTGTAGGTATGATTTTAAATGAAAATAAGAAGCTGTTGGGGAAGGAGTGTGTGGTGTTAGAGGGAGGGTGCACATCACACACCTTGTCCTTGGGCTGCTATCCTGTGTCACAGCAAAGGCACAATCAATGGATCTTTGATCAGCAAACAGGGCGGTGACAGGTGCCCTTCCTTCACTGTTGTTGGTGATTATTGACACGCTGGTAATGATCATCCTGCACTGTGTCACTCACACCGAGGCCATTAGCATCATTTAAAGGTTAAAAACAAATTCTTTTAAGAGGCAGAATTTCTTAGAAGTCAGGAAAGCCTCAGATTTTTTTTTTTTTTTTTTTAACCCAGTTCACACTATATATTAGGGAATACTGGATCCCAGAATCAGGATTTTGGTCCTTCCCTTACGCCTCACATTAAAATAATATTTAATCTTTCCTGATTTAAATTTTTGGCAACCAAACAGTGTGTCAAAATTCTCCCAATAAGCCAACGAAAAGGGGATCTGAAAGCTTTTTATGTCGTGAGGAGTACGAGGCAGAAAGGAAGCACAAACCCAAGGCAGATGGGTACACGTGGAAGCAGAATGACACTTACTCTGTGACACTCGTACTAGCTCAGTCACACTGAAAACTCCTGATGTGACAAAGCTGTCCTGGAAGCCCAAATGTCCTGGGGAAACAAAAACAAAAGAAAACAAAGTGTCACACACAGAAGAACATTTGACAACAGAACTCTAAATATTGGTTTCGTTATGATTAAAAAGTGTGACGCCTCATCTCACTCTGTGCTCCGCTCCGGGCTTACGTGGGAGGACACAGTCATTTAGCTATGGAGAGAGTTTTCTGGTTAGAATCTGGAGGTTGTGGAAAGCTACGAAACAACACCTACTAGCTGATTTTTGAAATGGTTAAAAAAAATTCAACGGGAAAGCTGAAACAAAAGATAGTTAAAAATAAATGGTTACCTTCGGTGACCTCTGAGACCTTAACCTTTGGATGAAAACAGCATACCCAAGAATCAGCCAGAAGAGCTAAATTCCATAATAGTTTTTAACTATTATTCTCTAAAAAAAAATCTGATCTGGATTAGTTATCCATTTACTTAACTCAAATAAGATTTAAAGATAGAGTGGCACCTGTGGCTCAGTGAGCAGAGCATCGGCCCCATATACCGGAGGTGGCAGGTTCAAACCCAGCCCCGGCCAAAAAGTGCAAAAAAGAAAAAAAAAAAAGATTTAAAGATGTTCCCTTCATTTCTAAAGGCACCACAGGGTGAATTTTTAAAAAGCCGGAATAGAGAAAACCAAGCCCCAAACCCATAAAACATGAAAATAAATTCTCTTGAGCACAAATAAAAATCGAGATTTTTTTTATACATACGAAAGTTTTTTGTATTGGTTAATTTTTTTTTGAAGAAGGATAAATAAATCAGTGGTTCAAAAATTCTTTAATCTTTGAACTCTGTGCTTCATTTCTGCTAGATATAACTAATTTTCCTTAAGATATTTGATATTACATCTATTACCAAACACTCACTTAATTTTATGATATACTCAGAAACCGAAAACTTACCAAATGGCTGGAAATTCATACTCTATGGTATGCAGTTTCCCTCTCTGCCTCTGAAAACTTTCTAATTCTGTGAGTTCCACAGAGGTAGATCCTGGTTGACAGACCTACCTCACGTCAGCTTAATCTTTGCTGGCTTTAAAAATTTAGGGGAGAGTTGTTGGCTGAAGGGATTTTTGAAATAACTATTCTTTGTCATAAAAAAATACCTTTAAGAAATACAATACAAGAAAGTAGGCCAATCTTAATATATATATTACAATCTATAAATAAAATATATGTTATTGCTGAAAGCTAGTTTTGATACACTATTAAGGGGAAGTAAGTTTTGCTGAGGTGCAGAATATCTATTAAATGTCATGTACATAAACCCATGTAAAACATTACCATGTTTGGGGGACTATAAATAGACCTACAAATTATTTGCCTTCTTTTGTTTACATTGGATTGTTTTTCATAAGAAAGATTTTTACTGAGATTTAAAAGAAATTTTTTCAGTTGATGTTTACATGAAATACAATCTATAGTATTTTAGATAAAACGTTCTAAGTTTTATAATACAGAATTATTGTCAACTGCTCTTTAAAAATAAAATGGAATATTTTCAACTTAAAAATACTTAATAGATTTCATCACTTATAAAAGTAGATCTTCCATTGGATCCTGCAAACCCATGACTATGTATCTACCCAAAAGAAAAAAGTCATTTTACCATAAAGACATTTGCACTTGAATGCAACAGATCAATTCACAATCCCAAAGATGTCAGAACACCCAAATGCCCATCGACCGGTGAATGGACTAATAAACTGTGGCACATGTACACCGTGGAATACTATTCGGCCACAAAAAGAAGGGAAGATTGTGCACCTTTCATAACAACATGGAAGGAACTGTTAGGAGGGAGTGAAGTAACACAGCAATGAAAAATCAAGCATTGTGTATACTCAATATTAAGTCGAAACCAATAAATTAACAACTACAGGCCACAGGAGAGAAAAAAATTAAATTCAAGAAGGGGATGGGGCTCAGTGAGTTCCCATCTTAAGGGCACAAGGTAAGGGTATACCGCACACTTCCTGGGTAAAGGACACAACTTCAACTCGTACTTTACCTTATAAACACAAATAGTGTAACCTAATTATATGTACCCTCATATTAACCTGAAATTAAAAAAAAAAAAAAAGAAAGAAAAATTTCACCTTTCAAAAATGAAAAAAATTTCACCACCCACACCCAGGCATTTACTTGGTTTTATAAGTGCCTAAGGTGCTATTTCTTGGATTAAGAGAACTGAAAAGTAAACAAAATTAATAAATGAAATAAAAATTCGCTAATGAGGTCTTGGGAAAACAAACCGTGACTTTTTTTCTTATTGGGACACAGTAAACATCACATTTATCCTGCAGATCATAACAAAGGAAATCCAACCACAACGTACGCTAAGGGTGCCTTGAAACGCTCAGAACGATAACAAGGAAATCCAGCTGAGGAAGAAAGTCTGGGTGGCTCTCCAGCTCACGCCGCCTCTGTCTTTATCACTTCACTTGCGAGCTGACACTTGTTTCAGTTCCAATCTTTGAAATTCCTTATTTTAAGGATGAACTAACCTGAATTTCTGTTCAGAGTGAAGGCAGGACACACATGCGCTTTAATCCTGTTGTTACACATAAGTACATACACAGGAAAGGGGGGAACAAAACTAAATGTGTCTTTATTTATAAAATACTCATTACAAAATTTTTACAAAAGACTTCTCTGTGTCGATATGTAAATATACAAATATTAAAAATATTACATAATATAAAATACACATGTATGAGTTTGTTAATTTTTCCTACTAATGGCAAACTTGGGGGCACCCTATATTTTCAAGACTCAGTTGAATTTGGTACAGGGACCTGGCGAGAGGAAGGACCTCTATATTCACCCTCTCCTGGCTGCCCCCTTTCTTCTGTCCCCCTCTTAAATGTTGGTGTTCCCAGGGTCTGTGCCCATCACTCCCTGTATGCGCACAGGCGTATTTCCTAAGCTATTTAATCTATTTCCACGTCATCAGCTACCAGTCTAGGCTATAATATTTATATGAGAACTAGAACGCTTGCTTTGCTCACCACAGTATCCTTAAGGCCTGAAACAAAGCAGAATAAGGAGATGGAAGAGTCTACAGGCTAACGTCTCTCAAATTCTTTATGTTTTGCCAATAACTTTCTTCTGAATTCCAAACATCTGTTGGACATTCTATGCAGATAGCCCACAGTATTCTCACACTCAACATATCCAAAGCTGAACTCATTTTCTTCCCTCTCCCAACCTGTACTTACTCTTCTGAATTCCCTATGTCAATGAACCATCCACCATTCGTCCAGTTTTCCAAGTGTTAGTGTCATCCCGAACTCCTCCTCTCACAATCATCCACATCCAGCTACTCCCTGCTGACTCTGTGACCCTGGACCCCACGTGTGTCTCCACCTCCCTCCAACAGGCAGGGCTCAGGGTCTTCCCATTCAATCCCAACTTGATGGAAATATCTCCTCCCTAGGTCTCTATCATCAGTCTTGGCTTCCTTTCCAATCTACTCTCCACTCTTCAGCTGGAGCTATCCAATTGGCAAATCTGAAGATTCATTCGTTTATTCAACAAACTTACCAAACACCCACTATACGCCAGACATTATGCTAGGGACTTGAGACACAGTCTCTACCTGCATTGCCTGAGATCCAAAGATCTCAAGGAGCCAGCCAGGAAGAGGAGAGGGACGCTCTTCAGCAGAGCGGTTAACCTGTGCAGAAGCTCTGAGGTAGGAAGGAACGAGGAGGTGGAGGGATGGAGATAAATCCAATGTGCCTGCAGCCCGCTGCCCGATCAGCGCATTCAGGGGACAGCGAGAACTCTCACACATGGTCTGGGACCTTGAGACAGCCTCTGTTTTGTTCCCCAAGTTCATCTCTGTCACCTGTCTTTTACTTCTGGCCCTACTCTTCGGCCTAAGGGAATGACATGCTCCTCCCTGGACCTGGTCCCCTGTCCCCGATACTGCTCCTTCTTCTTGAAATGTCCGTCCTTCCTGCTCTTTGCTTGGCCATCCCCTTATCTGTCCTTGAAGTCTCAGCTTTGTTGTCACTTCTGTCAAAAGTGTTCCCTGGCCACCCCACTCTGGAAAGACCCCTTTCCCTTTTCTCAATATTGACAGCACGTACTAGTTACAGCTCGGACCTGGGACTTAGCACACGGAATTTCTATCTTGTCTTTTCCCCACCCAAGACTCTGAGCCCTTTGAGGGCAGAACATCTTCTGTGTCTTTGGCCCTCCGGGTCCTAACACAGTGCCTGGCAGGTAGGAAGCACTCTGGAAATGCCTCTGAATGGACAAAACTCAAGCTGGGCTCACCTACGTTTATTTTTCCTTTTTATAAAAATTTTGACAAAACTAATTTCTGTCTCTCTCATTTCTAGCAATATAGTTTGAACTAAAATTGAGACAGTCTGTACTGGCAAACTATTAAAATAAACTACCCAAATATTCCCTCCAAAATAAACAAACAGCCCCAGGATGGGAGAGAGAGTGAAGCTTCTATAAGGAAGTACCATCCGTTTCCCTGATGAGAAATGCCTGGGGGTTATCCTATTGCCATCATTATGGGTCTTACTTTGGGAGATCAAGTCAAAATAGTTAAAGGGCAGTGTGACTACCCACACAGACATAGAGCCCTGCTCCAAAAAAGAGCTGGTCCCAAGCTTAAAATAAGATCTGTGTGATCCTGAGAAAGTCACTGCAAAAGTAACAATCTCATCCTCCCTCTCCATCAGCAACCACCTCCCAGGGCTTATCTGACTTAGAAGAATGTGTGTAATTTATATGGCAAAATGTATGTGAACATATAATAATCAGAAAAGTTAAAATAAAGAGTATAATGATCACAAATTATTGTGATTTGGGGGGCAGAGACAAGATGGCTGACTGAAGCCAGCTTTCCAAGAGGCTCCTGTCCAGAAGGAGAGTGAAAGGACAGAAATTTAGCAAGTAACCTGGTGGATTTGAGCTGCACCAAGAGAGAAAGTTGAAAAACGAACATCAACCCCGCTGAGGTGAGCTGCGATCCCAAGGATACAAACAAAAGGTACAAAATCCATCACCAAGTGGATGGGAGTCCCCTCCCACATGAGAACAGCACAGAGTGCCCCACAAACAAATGCGCAGAGTTCGAAGGTCCTCCCACTACACTCCAAGGGAGAGACCCTCTAAAAACTGGACCTACCTCCCCTTCTAGGGTGCCATGGTGTTCTCCTGCCAGGCATAAAAACTGTATAAAACTGTATATATTGACTACCTATAACTCTGAGCTCCCAGCACTCCCCTCCACTCTCATTCTGAGGTCTGGAGGCCTGTCCCCCAGGAGTCTAGATTCTTGGGTGATTTCTCGAGGGGTGTGGACAGTGCCTAAACTGCAGCTGGTTAGTGCTGACTCTGGGGCACCGGAGTGCGGAGAGGACGGTAGGCTGAAAGAGAACCACACGGGATCAGCAGTGCCCTGAGTCACAGAGCAGCAGCCGTCCTTTAGCAACAATAGGTCTCACTCCCGGATATTCTGAAGCCAAACTCCCTGTCTCCCTGGGCAACCAGAGGAGGCCAGGCATCTACTCAGGTGGCAACCACCACAGAACAGATCTGGGATGAAAACGCAGGCCCCGTGAGTAAAGGGTTTGCCTGAGGTGGTACTGACCTGGGTGGAGCCCAGGGACTAGAAACGCACTCGCAGACCCGGGAAGATCCCAGGGCGGGGCTGACCCAGAGAACCACTTTACTGAGCCTAAGACGCACCCAGCCCTCAGGGGATCATCAGCCTATAGACAAAGAAAGACAGGAGGCTAGAACTGACAGGTAACTGAATACAAACCTGCAGGAGCAAAGACAGGGCCTGAGGCACAGGCTCTGGAAACTCAAAACAGCTTCTCTTCTGCAGGGGAATTTAGTAGGACAGAAACAAATTCCCGCAAAGTTATTCTGTTCTGTTCTGTTCTGTCAGTAACATCAATCAGGTGTGGGGCTGAAACTGAGTGAACACACCCAGCCTCCATCAAGCGTCCAAGGCTGTGACGCCTCACCTCCCCCTGCTAGATAGAGGCAGAGAGCAGCAGCCTGACTGAGCAGAAAGAGATTTCCTTGTGATTCAGGCAGGTGAAAACCCCTGGAGCATCTGTTCACTACAGGCAACTGGGTCAGCCAACTGCGGGGCTGTAAGTGACTGGGTGTGACAGAGGTGCAAGGTGGGAAAGGAGGCATCAACCTTCCCAGACTGATCTATTTGCTGGGTGGGTCCTCCTGACTCCACAGAGCACTGGAGCAAGCCATATCAGAGTAATCACCAGACCCCTGTGTTCCAGTTGCCAGAGACCTTTTAAACTCTCCCACCTGAGACAGGTGCTGACTAAGACAACTGCTTTGGACCTTTTGAACTGACCCAATCGCCCGAGGTCTATTCAGGTGGTGCCCTGGGTATGTGGTTGTAGAAAGGTTTGATTTTCCTTTTCCAATGGTTGCCGGGGGGGGGGGGGGGGCGGGGTGAATTAATTAAAGGTATTTGTCCAAAGCGGATAATTAAACCCCCAGTAAATTTTTAACTCGGGGCGAACCGAAACCACCTGAAAATAAGACACAAACACATTG
>CAUYPK010021065.1:0-11487 GCA_963574355.1 Loris lydekkerianus | reverse complement strand
GACACCCTTTGCACTGTACTGCTCCTTGTGAGGGTGCGGAGGTGGCTGGAGGCCAGGGACACCCTTTGCACTGTACTGCTCCTTGTGAGGGTGCGGAGGTGGCTGGAGGCCAGGGAAACCCTTTGCACTGTACTGCTCCTTGTGAGGGTGCGGAGGTGGCTGGAGGCCAGGGACACCCTTTGCACTGTACTGCTCCTTGTGAGGGTGTGGAGGTGGCTGGAGGCCAGGGACACCCTTTGCACTGTACTGCTCCTTGCTTCTCTTGTGTGTGCGCCAGGTGACCGTAGCTTGTACACGTCCTGTGGTGTGAGTAAGGTCTGGTCATCTGTGTTCACAGGTCACAGAATCGTGCTGCCCATGCACTCCTTTGCACACCTGAGAGATCTGCATTTTGACCCTTGCAACGCTGTGGTTCACGTGGGTGGCATTTTGTCTGTTGAGATAACAGTGTGCAGTCAGATGCCTATCCCTGTTCACATGGAGCAGATTGCTGTCAACATCCACTTCAGCATTGAGAAGAACAGTTACCGGAAGACTGCCGAGTGGCTGACCAAGCACAAGACGTCCAATGGGATCATTAACTTCCCAGCTGAAACTTCACCACTACCCACATCCCAGAACAGCCTGCCTGCGCTGGAGCTACATGAGATGTCTGAGAGAAGCCCTTCTGATAACTCGCTGAACACGACAGGGATTATCTGCAGGAATGTTCACATGCTCCTGAGAAGGCAGGAGAGCAGCTCTTCTCTAGACGTGCCCTCAGGACTGGCCCTGGAGGAGGGGTCCCATGTGTTGAGGTGCAGCAGCGTGACTCTGGAGCCAGGGCCCAACAAGATAGCATTCAGGACTCAGGTATGTGAGTCGACAAAGAATTGGCATGGAGCTTGTGAGGATTGTCTGAAGCTTGGTGAGAATTGAGTCCAGTCCTCTGTTCTGTCAAACTATTTTTTGTCATTATCCTTGAAGAAAAGTATATCTGACTAATATTTATATACTTTTATGGCAGTTGATAAATTTTGAGCAAAGTTTTTTTTTTTTTGAGACAAAAGTCTCACTATGTTGCTTTTGGTAGAGTGCTGTGGCGTCACAGCTCACAGCAACCTCCAGCTCTTGGGCTTAAGCGATTCTCTTGCCTCAGCTTCCCAAGTAGCTAGGACAGGTGCTCGCCACAACACCTGGCAATTTTTTGGTTGTAGTCATTGTGATTTGGTGGGCCCGGGCTGGATTTGAACCCGCCAGCTCTGATGTATGTGGCTGGCGCTCTAGCCACTGAGCTACAGGCACTGAGCCAATTGAGGGAAGTTCTTAACATAGATACTTGTTTTTAGGTTCAGTTAGCTTTTTAGGTAATTGTATTATTGGGTTAGGTTAGCTCTCCCCCCCTTACCCCCCCATGTATAAAAATACTCCCTCATTTGTTAAAATGAGGTTTCAAAGAAGTGAGTACAATTTCATGTTAAACCTTGTTTTCCTCTTGTGGCTGCCTGGATATCAAAACCATTGCTTCTTACCTACTCCGACATAAATTTTCTCTGATGCAGCATATCTTGTAAGTTCCACTAATTCAAGAGGATTTGGCCTGTTGAAAGTACAGCTATTTGCCACATGTGTCTTTTAAGTCTCAAGCTGAACATCTTCACTAACTACCCTTCAAAGAGAATGCCACAAATACAGTTTATTAAGCTGAAAATACCTTGTTAGAAGTGTAAAGTCAAACATGAGCATCAGTCCACAGAGAGATTCTGGGGCCTTTTTGAACAGCCCGTGTGTGGACAGGTTAGGCATGGGGCAGGAGGCCTGGGGGAGAGTTGTAGTCACTCTGTATCTCTGGGGGAGCACAGCCTGGCTCTGCCTTAGGAAGCTCAAATGTCTCAAACCTTTTCAAATGCCTGATTTGACTCTAGGCCAGGGAGCCTGGAACGTACACACTGCGGCAGCTGTGTGCCTCCGCGGGCCCCGTGTGGTTTGTCCTTCCTCACATCTACCCCATTGTGCAGTACGACGTATACTCTCAGGAGCCCCAGCTGCACGTGGAGCCTCTGGCTGGTGAGTGGAGGCCCAGCCCCTGCAGGACGCTCGCCGTGTGGTGGTGGTTGGAGAGGACTTGCTGAGATGTTCTAGTGGGTTTTAGCTGTCTCTGCCTTTAAGAGCCATTTTGGGCAACTTAATGGAAATTATGCCTGGGAACTAACTGATTCTGCCTCTTTTGTTCATCTGAATACTTTCTTTCCTGTAGTTGCCATCATGTTTAATAAATGTGTAGCTGAAAACAACAAATAGGAAAATTAGTTCTGAGACTAGAAAAAAGAAACTCAGAAGTATTTTTTCTATTCTTTCGCACAACACAACCCTCTGCACAGAAACCTCTTTGATCAAATGTGTGGGGCTTTCTTCCCACCTACAGGCACGCAGTCAGTTCTGCGGCAGGTGCCAGCTGGGTGTCCGCCTGGGGATAATGTCAGATCCCACAGGCTGGGGGCTCAGTCCAACAAGACTGCCCTTTGCCCCAGTGCTAGTGGCATGTCCCAGGTTCTTCTGCCAGTGCTTCTGATTGAACAGATAGAAATTGGGGTTCCTATAGCTCCCTTACTGGGTTTGATTAACTTGCTGGAGTGGCTCACAGACTCAGGGAGCATGTTTACTGGTATGTTACGATAGATGCAGTTGAAAGATGCAGATGAAGAGGTGCATTGGGCAAGGTCAGGGGAAGGGATTGGAGTGTCCATGACCTCTGTGGCACACTGACCCCTGAGAACCTCCATCCTCACACATGCAGCTGGCTGGAAGCTTCCATAGACTGTCTTCTGGCCTTTTATGGAGACGGCATTACATAGGCATGACTGATAAAACCATTGGTCACTGAGGACCAGCTAGATCTTCACCCACTCTCCCCTCCACAGAGAATTCAAGGTGGGCTGAGTGCCTTAACCCCTAGCCCTGCCTTGGTCTTTCCTCTGGCCAGCCCCCTGAAGGCTACCCAGGGGCTCTCACCCAACCAACAGTCAGCTCGTTAGCACACAAAAGGCATGACTGAGTTTCCAAGGATTTTAGGAGTTGGTGTGCCAGGAAATGGGATTGAAGACAAAATATATGCTTTATATTATTATCACATTAGTCAAATAGCAGCTAATGTTTGCTGCAGGGAGTTTAATAAATATGTGTTTTCTTGCTTTGAGGTTTCAAAGACTAAATACAAGGTTTAGTTATGTATTTTCAGATCAGAGGTGTTTCCATGAGAGTGTCTGTTAGACTTGACACTCAGGCATAATGTTTGGAAAATTCAAAGCTACTGTTCTTCTGGATGAGTTATGAATTTAGGGGAGTCCTGTAAACAGTGAAGGCCACGTGGCTTCCAGACACCAATGAGTGACAAGTTGTTTGGGTTGGGAATCAACCAGATACAAAGAAAAATCAAGAAAAGCATGTTTTCTTGATTAATCTCCCATTTTCCCTACTTTTCTGCATTCAAACTTCTCCCCGGCCTCAGCAGAGGCCCTCAGACACTTGGTACATCGGCCAGTCTCTCAGACGATTCTCTCTCCGGGCAGTGCTGCATGAGAGCAGCAGGACTGCTGTCTGCAGAGATAGGAGCACCAGTGGAGCACAGGCCTGCCTGTCCTCCCAGCAGAGCACGGTGCCAGTGCGTAGCTCACGCTCTCCTGCCTCTGGCCTGGCTCTCTCTTTTCATGCCTCTTCTTGGTCCTCGTCTCTTCTTTCTGCCTTTCATGGAACAGGATTTTCAGAAATCGCAGCCTATTTCTGCCCCTCCATTTCTGTCTAAGAGTAAGGGGTGGCTGTCCCTGCTGTGGATTACTTCTGAACCAAAGAGTTCAGAGAGACCAAAGAGAACCCTAAGTTCAAGGAGAGGGAACCCTGACTGTACCAGCACATTGGAGTCTCCTTTCGGTCTTATCGTAAGGCTTATTATCTGACTCTCTCTTACTGACTTACTAGCAGGTAAATTCTTTGGCCCTCAGAGACATTGTTGCTGTTATAATCCCTAGCTCTCCGAAACAGGGTGAGGACAAGATCCCTTCAACTCAGAGAGGTCATTTGTTCCCAGCAAGGTCCCCTTCAGCTCTGCAGCCCATATTGTCAAGCTTAAAAGTTAAGCAAAAGGAGTAGAAATTGAGTTCGTGGAGTATCCAAAATGAAAAAGAACGGAGTACCCTCTGAGCCTCACAGTAGGCCCTGAGTTACTACTTCTGGTTGGTAGTGATGCTAATTGCTGTCTTTTTCCCTTTAGATAGCCTTTTGGCAGGTATTCCTCAGAAGGTCAAGTTCACTGTCACTACTGGCCATTATACAATAAAAAATGGGGACAGCCTCCAGCTCAGCAATGTGGAATCTATGCTCATTCTGTGTCAGGCAGAGAACAGAGCAGTGGTCTACTCTAATACAAGAGGTAAGGTGCCAGCCACCTGGTGGCGAGGCCCTCCTATGGGGGGATCCTTGGCTTTGTCGCGTACTGGAGGGACATAAGAATGAGCCTGGCATTGCTGCCATCCATTAACGTGGCCTGATTCTTCTATGCCCCATGTTGTCCTCAGTGGGTGGCTAGAGTCGGCATTTTGTATGCATGCTGGGTCTAGTGCCTGGACTGGGAGCTACTCTTGAGGGGGGTGACTGGGAGTGGTGAACCACTGAGTGGCCAGGGAATGCTGCCCTCCTCAAGTACTGGAGTCCTACATCACAGCTGGGCCCCTGCTCTCTGGTGATGCCCCACCAGCCTCTGTCTTCCCTCACCCCACTGGTCAGAAGCCCTAGGAATCCTGTATGTTCCCACCGGCCCTCTTTGTGGGTGTGGGGTGTTGATCTGCTGATGGGGTGCAGTGGAGGGGCATCTGCAGACATGGGTGGGCCACCTGGGAAAATGCCCTTGTACTGTCTTCAGATTGAGAGCAATGACGGTTGTCTGGGCTCTGCCAGCCAGCACCCATGCTGTGCCCTCTCTCCTGAGGGTTTTGTTCTTAGGTTTTCCTGTGTCTTCCCTCCCACCTAACCCTTCCGTGTACACAGGCACAGGAGTAGTGTGGCTGTGATCCCACTGCTGGACCCATCACTTACAAGAAGTGGCAGGAGAGATGAAGTGGAGGGAATGTGTTTGCAGTGACTTTCTTCTGTCTTTTGTAGAACAGTCCTCCAGTGCGTTGCTCCGGATTCAGTCCTCTGATAAGGTCACAAGCATCAGCCTGCCTGTTGCGCCTGCATATCATGTCATCGAATTTGAATTGGAAGTGCTCTCTTTACCTTCAGCCCCAGCAGCCAGAGGGGAGAGTGACCTGCTCGGGACACCGGAGCCCCATCGGAAGCACAAGGACAAGCAGAAGACTAGCCCTAGCATGGTCACCACAGACCACAAAGTAAGGAGGGGCTGTGGAGTAGGGTCCTGGTGGCGTCGTCCGCCTGTCCTGTCTGCTGTGGACGCAGCACAGCGGGGTGCCAAACCCTGACCCATGAGCTCTCACATCGAGCATTTGTGCCTGTGAATTGCCCCCTTCTTAGATACGGGTGCATCTTTTAAGGACAAAGACAGACTGTGATGTTCCAGCCCAGGAGGGCAGGAGACTGTGAAAGCTGCAGTGGTAGCCTCAGTGTGAGAGGAGCTAAATTCGGGTCCTGTCTCTTTGTCCTTGTGTGTTGCCCAGAAGGAGCTCTGTCCTTTGAGGCATTGGTGTGGTACTTACTGACAGTTGTCTGAGAGATACATGACTTTGGTCCCAGATCCATGGGAATTCAACTCACATTGTGCTGCCAGCATTATGTTTATTCAGGGTGTACCCACAGTGGGTAACACAGATGCCAGGTCTGAGGGCTCTTTTGAACAGCCAGGGCTTGTAGTATATGCCAAGAACTGTAGGGCAAAAGGCCTAGGAAAACCACCTTTTCTTTTTTTCTTTTTTTGAGACAGAGTCTCAGTCTATTATCCTGGGCAGAGTGCCATGGCATCACAGCCCACAGCAACCTCAAACTCTTGGGCTTACACAATTCTCTTGTTTCAGCCTCCCAAGTAGCTGGGACTTACAGGTGCCTATCACAATGCCCAGCTATTTTTTAGAGACCTGGTCTCACTCTGGCTCTGGTTGGTCTTGAACATGTGAGCTCAGGCAATTCACCTGCCTTGGCCTTCTAGAGTGCTAGGATTACAGGCGTGAGCCACTGTGCCTTGAACATTTTCAGTTCTTGAAAAATTTAAAAAATCTCTTTCCTTTATCTCAAAGAGGTTCGGGAGGCAAAGTGACACTTGCTTCAGTAGGGCGTGCAGCTCTAATATGTGAATGTTCTGTACTCAGTGCTCATGCTTATCTATCCCCAAGGAAATGAAACTTGATCTCTGCTTCACCTTAAGGGGATTAATAGCTTCGTTTACACTGTGCCCCACATTGGTTGGTTTTCAGTTACGTGTTAGCATCAGTTGGGGTAAGTGCTTGGATGGTTCGTTTCACTGTGGAGTGGTGACTCATTGGTAGGGTCACCTGGACATAGATGACTAAGGCGTTTTCTCATAACCTTGTGCTTGGCATCACAGCACTATGGGTGTGGGAGCTGGAGGTGGGCTTTCTGCTTTGGAGGGCGTTTGTACTCTGTAGCCACGGGGACCACTCTGGTGACGCGTGGATGTTCTGCCAGTTCCGCATCTGCTTTTCTATGGGTGAAGCTTCCTGTTCTGGTTGACCCATAAGTTTAATAGGGTTTTGCTTTCTGAACAATGAGAGGCGAAGATGTCTAAGAGATGGGAGGCCGGTGCAGATGTGGGGGTGGCAGCGGTGGCTGCACCATCTGTTAGGCGAGGGGTCTGAGTGTATGTCCCTCTGCTTTCTCCTCAGGTGTCCATCGACTGCCCGTGGTCCATCTACTCCACTGTCATTGCACTGACCTTCAGCATGCCCTTCAGGACCACACACTCCCTGCTGTCCTCTGGAACACGGTAAGGAAGCACAGTGGGCCACCCTAGCGTCTGTCTCAGGACTCCGCTAAGTGGAGATTCTTCATCTTCAACGCTTGGTCTTAGTGATAATTAAGGATATTTTCTTACATAGTCATGATGCCATTGTCCATCTATAAAAGTTCACAGTCATTCCCTGGTATCCTGTAACATCCAGTTCATATTCAGATTTTTCCAGCTGTCTCAAAAATGACTTTTTACAGTTGGTTTGTGTGATTCAGGGTCCAAATAAAGTCTCTATTTTACTAGATCTCTTTTTGTGCCTCTTTACCTATTTTTTAATTTAAGCCTTTGACTTGTTGAAAACTCATGTCAGTTGTCTTCTGGATTTGGCTGGTCGCATCTTCACGGTTTGACTTGTCCCCTGCCTGTGTGTCTCTTGCCGAGTGCTAGGTGTCCTCTAGAGCAGGGCTTTCCGCCCCCAGCATGGCTGACAGCTTGTCTGGATGGTCCTGTGCACTGTAGATCCCACTTGATCCCAGGAGAACTCCTCACCCCCAGCTGTGACAACCACAGGTATCTGTGGACATTGCTCAGTGTCCCCTGAGATGGTTGAATTGTCCCAGTTGGGAACACCTGCTCTAGAGTTTCCATTAGACCCTGATTCAGCTTCTGGACAAGAAGGCTACAGTGGCACCGTCTGCAGGAGGCCCCATGTTTAGTTGTCCTTCCCCTTTGATGACACTGACATTGAACACGAGGCTCAGGGTGCTGGCCTGGCCTATCATTGTAATGTTCCCTTTTGCTTTCGTCCATTGATGACAGTTGGATAACGTGGAAATAAAAGTGTCAGAACCACATTCAGAATGGAATATTACACCAGCAGCTCTTTTTCCTTTCACATCACAGTGAGGGAACTGTAGGTATTAAGGGTTAAAAGCATCAGTAATCTCTAAAGGAAATGAGGTGCTTTATTAAGGAATTATTTTTTAAAATTCTACATATAACATTAACTAACTTGAGCCCTGTAGTGTTCAACAAGTAATCATTACTGCTGGTGATGGGAGTGATCCCTGTCCTTCCCTGTACACTTCACTGCAGTCTGTGTCTGTGTGGCATGATCAGTTATAAACATTATATAATTCCGTATCAGACACAGAATAGTTTGATTCATTTTCCCACAGAAATAGCTGGTTTAAAAAGATTTGTTTTTTCCATATGAAATCAAAAGTGGAAATATGTGTAACAACTTACTCTTACTCTGCTTTGTCAGCTTTTTGATCACCATTGGAGAGTCTCCTTAAAGCTAAAATACATTTAATAACGTTTTTAAATGTCAAAATCACATTTCTTATTTTTTTTTGCTTTAGGAAATATGTTCAAGTTTGTGTCCAGAATTTGTCAGAACTTGACTTTCAGCTGTCAGATAGTAACCTTGTAGACACTGGTGATAGTACCGACCTGCAGCTAATACCGCTGAACACTCAGTCCCAGCAGGTAAACGTCCTCTAGACTTGTGCAGCACCTCAGCAGAGCGCTGAGGCATAAGATGTCGTGTCTGCAGTGTTTTGATGAAAGTGACACAGTGTGTTTTGAGACTTAGCCTTTAGATACAGAGAAGAGTCTTGCACCAGGTAGCAAAAGCTCGTGCACGCGTGAGACAGCTCCTGCACTGGCACTGTGCTCACTGCGCTGTGTGTGTCCCTGCTCCTCTGTGGAATGCCTGGGCTTGTGGGCCAAATGGTTTTGGGGAGGGAGGGGTGTTAGGAAATAGATTGCTGTCTGTACTTTCAGAATTAAATTTTAAAGTTGTCCTACTCTATACATAGATGTGTACAAATACAAGCTGTGTTTGACTCTCCTGTTGGTTGAATGGACACTGTCACTCCTAGGAGATGGAGACTATTCCATTCTGCCTATGACTGAATGCCTGCCTGTGCCAGCAGGAAGGAGCTTTGTGAAGGAGTCATGTTCATCATGGCCATGCCACCTGGCTCCATCTTGACTTTGCTTTTTATGTCTGTTTGCATCTTTGTTTTTAGATGGTAAATGCTGAGTGTTAAGGAGATCAGTGGTTTTCTTAATAGACATTTATGTCTTTAGCATTTTCAAAGGATTTTCCCCACCAGTACTTGACAACTTTTAAATCTCACTGTGCCTGTCACTATACTTGCAAGTGTGAACTTTATGTGCCATAGTGCTGTTTGGTCTGTATGTAGATTGTGCTAGTTCCTAAACTAACTTAATATTAAATATAAAATAATTGGCATGGATGTAAATACACCCTATTTATTTGAGACAGAGTCTCGCTCTGTTGCCTTGGTTGGAGTGCAGTGGTACCATCACTGCAGCCTCAAACTCTGGGCTCAAGGGATCCTCCTGCCTCAGCCTCCTGAGTAGTTGAGATTACAGGTGCCTGTCACCACATGTGGCTTTTTTTTTTTTTAGTAGAGACAGGTCTTACTGTTGCCCAGGATGGTCTCAAACTCCTGGCCTCAAATGATCCTCCGGCCTCATCTCCCAAAGTGCTAGTACTACAGGTGTGACCCACCACTCCTGGCCAAGATGTACTTTTCAATTGATTGATGACATTTTCCCCTGTTTTAGAGATGGATGGGATATTCCATATATAAATTAATAAATACTCTTTAGGCTTTTTTTTTTTATGATCCCCTATGCTGTGAAGCTGTGGAATCATAACAAGTTAAAACCTTCACACCAACTTTGTGCAGTCTTCTGCCTGAGCAAAGCTAGGTAGGAGGAGCCAGGGTAGTGATGGGCACTGCCAGGCAGCAGGGCAGAATGACTGGGCCCTGCCCGACAGTGTCTCTGTCCTGCCTTCCCCTTGCAAGATGTACGCCGTTGCACTACAGCATCTGTCCGTCTGCGGTTCGCTGCGCTGTGTGTACGATGACGACGGCAACTCTCTTTGCAGCGAATCTACAGCAAGCAGCCGGTGTTCTTTGTCTGGGAGCTGAAGTGGACACAGGAGCCTCCCCCTTCTCTGCGTTGCCAGTTCTCCGTGGGATTTTCCCCAGCTTCGGAAGAACGGCTGTCTGTCTCCCTAAAGCCATATACTTACGAATTTCAAGTGGAAAATTTTTTTGTACGTAATGTATTATTTTGGTGGGGGGTGTGGGTGGGAAAATGAAAGATGGCATCATACTCTTTATTATCTAAAACATCAGATGGGAAAGTTCTTTCCATATAATCGAGCAGTAGCTCACAAACACTAGGAAATTCATGGGGTGGTTGAGTTGTTGGTCCTCCTTGGGTGACACATCTGAGGCACCTGCGCCCTGTTGGCATCTGAATGTTCATCCTACAGAAAGCCCAGAGACTCTTCTTGGCTCCCTGTTCACTTTCTTACGTGGACTTTGCAACGCTCCTGGGAGCATTTCCTAGGGTCATTTCCTTTTCATCATTAGGTACTCAGGGGCATTACTTTCTGAGGCATGTTTCTTGTTTTTTAAAAGAAAAACAGAAAATATTCAGAAAATTTGTTTGCTGAGTATTGTTAAGATTTTATTATAACCTCTGCATCTTTTGGGTGGAAGCTAATTTTAAGCATTGAGCTAAAAGTAACGTTGAGCCTTGGTATGGACATAATTGTGTTTTTGTATTCCTTTAGAGCAGCGGTTCTCAGCCTGTGAGTTGCGACCCACAGGAACTGTATTAAAGGGCTGCGGCATTAGGAAGGTTGAGAACCACTGCCTTAGAGAGATTGAGCTACAGTTCTGGGATTTTGAGTTACTTCTCTTCTCTTTACTACTGGAAATTGTCAAACAATTTGATTTGAGGTGATTGTGCTTGTGGTTTTGATATTAGCAATTTTTTCTCTGCTTTTTTTCAACCAAAACAGAATAATTGTTGTGCTTATTGCGTTTTTTTAAACTCTCCATGTTAGCCTAGGCGGGTCAGCATCTCTCCAGGTAGCACAGACAGATGTGTTAATGTTAGCCCTGCATGAGTCCAGTGTGTCTGTTTATTGCCGATGATTAGTAACTAGTTAGTAGACTCCACTGTTACTTTTCTCACTTAATTTGAAGAGGAAGAATTTCCCATTAGAACTGTACAAGCTGAATAAAAAGCCAGAGAAAAATATTAAAAAATATCTTTTTAAAAACTGGTAGTCTGAGGACCTGAAATATATAGATAGCGTTAACAATTTTTTAATTATTATGTGTACATAATCTTTGTCTACCTTTGTAAGAGCATGTGATATTTTGATACAGGCTTACAATGTGAATTAATCAAGTCGGGATAATTGGGGTATTTATCACCTCAGGCATTTATCTTTTTTTTTTTTTTTTTTTTTTGAGTGACTAGTGCGACTTTATTTGTGTAAAGATGGATTACAGTAAATTTAATTTCTCTAAAGTCTAGAGCCTTAAAAAACAGGTACTTACAGAAATAATGCTTTGTTTTTTATTAAATCGTAGCTGTGTACATTAATGCAATTATGGGGCACAATGTCCTGGTTTTATATACATTTTGCAATACTTTCATGAAACTGGTTAACACAGCCTTTACCACGTTTTCTTAGTTATTTTGTTAAGACATTTATATTCGATACTTAGTAGATTTAACATGTACCCTTG